>VZTD01003481.1:249024-268985 GCA_013397725.1 Rhagologus leucostigma
CGGCGGCGCTGGCGCCAGCGGGGAGCGCTCCCTCGGCCGCCACCGGCACCGGCCGCTGCGCTCCGCCGGGGTTACCAAGGCGATGGCTTCGCCCTCGGGCCGGCGCCGCCAACCCGGGCAAGGCTTTCGCTATCAAACCGCGGGTGGCGGCCAATGGCGCGGCGCGTTCCGCCCCTCCGGGCGCTCCCCTTCCCCGGGAGGGACGGAGTTGGCCGCGCCTCCGGCCGGCGGCGAGGAGGGTGGGGGTCGCCTTTTCCCCCGCCCCGTCGCGGTCCGGGCCGCGGACGCCGTGGCGAGACCTCCCCCCCTTGGCGCTCCAGCAGCGCTCGGCTGCCGCCGCCGCCCGGCCCCGCGGACAGACGCGCACTTCCACTTTCCCCCTTGTCTGGCGCTCCCCGGGCGCGTCTCACACTCGTAGCGCCCTGGAAAGCCGCTACCGCACCCCCGGCCAGCCCTTCTCGCGGCCAGATTCGGACTGCCGGCGGAGGCAGCCGCCCATTGGCACGCTGGAAAGGCTCATCCTAGAGCAGCTTTCCCGAAGCGCCTTTTGGAAATCAGCAGGGAAGACCTCATTATAGCAGCTTATTCCCTTGCCAAGGATTTCCGTGATACATCCTCATTTCAAGAGTCTTGGTGCTGAGCTGTTAGGAATAATTGCATGGAAACCAGTACCTATAAAAGGGGGTTTTCTAAGGCTTAAAAGAAGCAATCAAAGAAAGGCAAGGTAGAATGTAACCGGTAATGAAACAACTTTTGCATGCAGCGGGCCCGCCCCCACCCACTGAAATCAGCAGCAACATTCCTGCCGCCTTTAATGAACGTAGGGCGAGGCGTTGCACATCCTTGTCCACAAAGAGTATGATCATATTATGCATATTTTAACATCCCTATGCTAATAATCATGCTGTATCGTTAGGCTTGTCTATTTTAGTCTGTTCATTTTTCCAGTTATTCCAGTTTTGAAAACAGATGGATGGATTTACTTCCTCAACTTCACTTACCGATTCTCAAGGCACTAAAAACCCATTAAATTTGGATTAGAAAATATCTAGGAAATGCTTTGTTGTTTTTTCCAAACCACCCAACCAACCACAACATGGATTATTTCCACAACTGGAAATCTATGGGAAGGACAATGATCTCCCCCATTATTTCAGCAAATGGGATTTTTGCATGAATGGTGATCATGCAATGCTACCTCTAGGCAAATCTCAGTGGAAGGGCAGAAGTTAATGAGAAATCTTACCTACCGTGTGTCAGTTGCCTTCACAGCCTGTCTGTTGCGTGTATCAATTAACAGCTCCCTTTCCAGCTTTTAATCAGCTCCTTAAGTCTGCTCAGTACCACAGGCATTGCTCCTGAACATCATGCTACTTCTTCACACCACAGAGTGTAGTAGCTTCACTTGACTTCCCTTCTTCCTGGGGAAAAAAAAAAAAAGCCAGTAGATTTCAAATGAAACTGGTTTATCAGGCAAATGTACAGCTCATACAAATGGATCATGTTCTACTTAATGAAGTTTAGTTCAGCATGTTGAGCCACTTGTTTCTTCTGTTTAAAGTTTACATTGTAACTGAAATATATTTCTGAAGAAATAAGGTATTAATGAAATCCAGTAGTGTAAAAAGTCCCAGACAGGCAGTTTTTCAAATCATTCTAATACTTGTGGTTTTGACATTAAATATTCCAGATAGTCTTGGCTTAGATACTGAAACCTTGGCTCAGTAGTTGGCCTCACTGATGACAAATGGGTTTGTGACTGGAAAGGCTTGATAATGTTTTTTTAAAAAGAGCTGTGTACTCTGGATCTTGCGACATTAGGTGCTTGTTCTACAGGATCCAGTGCAGTCTTTGCAAAGCATAAGCCAAGTATGGCGTGTGTGACTTACTGGACTGAGCGGAGGGCTACAATCCAGAGGCTTAAAAATCTGTTTACTCTACTGCCATCTTTTCAATTGAATAATGATGCCTTGAAGTGTCTATCATGCACAAA
The DNA here is from genome assembly GCA_013397725.1 of Rhagologus leucostigma. Lineage (NCBI taxonomy): Eukaryota > Metazoa > Chordata > Aves > Passeriformes > Rhagologus > Rhagologus leucostigma. The sequence continues at coordinate 251,018 of VZTD01003481.1, forward strand.
GCCCCAAGCACTTTAAAACTGTCTTGTATAGACAGTTTCTATGTCTGTGAATAGATTTCAATGAAACCTGACCACACCAAGTTTTTCTCCAGGGTTCCAATCCCTGATTTCAAATTTCCTTTCCATTTTCTGTTTTATGCCTCCAAATACAATATCAGTATTTAGCAGGGGGAATAAAGAGATCTCAATCAGTAGTTATTAACATATTTCAGATTATAGTTGATCAACTTGTATGATATTCGTGTTCTTGTCACACATGGAGTTGTTACAGACAGTGTGTGCGATACCGATAAGGAACTTGCCTTGAAACACCTTAAAGAAACATTTTTATATCCTATGTGGCATGGAAAAAAACCCCACCAGACTTTAAATACCATTTTAATTTTCAATTTCCTTATCTTTAGATTCTCTTCCCACCCCCCTTTACAAAACAACAAATGTTCTATTATTCTGCCCCCCAGGCTATTGTTACATGTGTTCTCAGTATAACAAAAGGGTTTTGTCTAAAAAGGCTGTATCTGAGTCATGTCTTTGCATGTGAAACAGCTGTACACCTAGGGCACATTCTTGGTTGCTTGAAAATTCGAAATGTGTCATTTTCAGTATTTTGAGTTTGCACTATTTGAATCCTGTGTCACTGCAGTGATCAGAAGAAAGGAACTAAGTTGTCTCTGTATCTGCAAACATCACAGAACCCTGGCAGCAGACCCAGACATTAAAAAAAGGCAAATGGAAATGCCATGTTAAGGATGTTTGGCCTGAAGCAGAAAAAGCCATTCTGAAAAAAAATGAAGTTATTAAGTCTAAAGGACAATGATCCAGAACACCGCAAAATACTGGGCAGGAGATGCTTAGAAAGTATTCATTAGAAAATTTAAACACTTACAGCAACTTGCTACTGTCTGATACTGTGATACAATGGCAACATCTACAAACCAAATGAGCTTTGGGTAGTTAATGCACAGGAATGTGTTCTGGTGAATACAGAATGACATGAAAATCTCTCATCAGTAATTCTTTTCTTTAAAAAAAAGAAGTTATATTCAAAACTGTGTGAGCAATAGTAGAGAGAATAATGGTCACTTTACACTGCACGGTCATCTCTTTGTCAGCTTGCTGCCTACTGCTATCCAATAAAAGGCTTTAGAACATCTTGTGTATGACAAATAACATGTCACTCTCCTCAGTAGTCACTAGAGGAGAGCCAGTTTGCTTTCTAACGTTCAAAAAGTATCTTATCTGTTAACAAAACTTTCATCTCCCCTTTGAAGTCCCTCCTTCATGTATACTAGAAAAAATATGTCCCCCGTCGCCTAAAGCAGCAGGCTGTAACCATTTGGAAGATAGAGTCATTAGTCAGTGAAATTTAGGAAGTGTTAATAAAGAAGTGAATAATACTGGTTGTGACTATTTCAAACCATGTGTTTAGTACAATAAATCACAAGAATCAGGTTTAACTGTCAAAGTCTATATTTAATCTCCTGTAGGGGAAATACTAAGAGATTCCCAACACATGATTTCATGCCTTAGGTTAAAGTACTGCAGCACATATAAATGATATGACAGAGAAGATAAAGTATGTGGGTAGCATGGTCCTGTAACAGCCTCAGCTGATAAATAAAAGCTGGCATGATGGCCTGGACCTCCCTCATCTCTGCAGTTGTTAGACAGCCCCGTCTGTGAAATCCAAGCTGGCCATTGCCACCAGGGCCTCTCAGGGTGCATCAAGATGTGCTAATGGCACGGTGAAGGACTCGGTGTGACACGCCACCTCAATGTTGTGAGCAGGACATTCCCCCAGCGGTGCTCTGGACGGTGCTTTGGTCCCTGTGCCTGTGCTTGCACCAGCATGGGTGTCTATAATAAGCTTCCCTTTGTGTCTCACACTGACTCTGGGGAAGAGAGAGGCAGCAGCAGCAAATGGCCTGAGTGATGTTCAGTACCACACCGCAGATGCAGATGTCAGACAAAACGGATGCTGAGTTTGGCTAACGAAGCAACAGCCTGCAGCAAGAACAAGCAGCTTTTAACAGTGCTTTGCTAAACCAAGTTATTTAACATGAGTAAAATTCAGTAGGAAAGTTGTCTGAGAATCTAGAGCGTACGTACAGGAATCAGAGAGGCAAACTCCTCTGACAGCTGCAGCAGCCCCTCAAATAGCCAGCAGGACTAATACCCAAATGGGCACCATCCTGGCACTTCACTGTTCCGTTCCCCCTACTGAATTCCATGTCTGAGGCCTCTCATTTTAAAATTTGAAGCCTAACTTAAATGACACAGAGCCGCTTGAAATAGAGGGCCTCTTCCTCAACCTCCCTGACCTCCCAGGCTGCTGTACCACATCAGAATCACCAGCACGTCAGCTGATGCACCCATCAGGGCAGACACAGCCCTGCTGTGAAATGGTGGGCTCAGCTCTTTCTCCTTTTCCCCTCTCAAACAAGCTGTGCGAGCTGGTGTGCAGCAGCAGGTCCAAGCTGGAGGGAGGCCTAACCCCACCAAAGCTCTCCTTCTGGAGCACTGGCTGTGCTGGTGATCCCAAGCACAACTGCTTCCCTTGGGCTCTCTAAACCTGGGCCCTGGGCTGGAGAACTGGACAGTCCCTTTGCACTGAGGCTGCAGCTGTGCCAGGAAAAGTTGGAAGCTGAACCCCCTACCCCACCATGTAAATCCACAGCCAGAAGGCACATTGTCTTATTGCTTCCAGAGCACAGAAACTCCATGGGCAGGAGCTCTTAGGCAGGCACTTTTAGATGGTGGCATTTTGACCAATTTATGCAAATTCTATTGTAATAAAGCAGCAAGTTTTTAATAGCACTAATCTGTAGAGAAACTGTCTGAAAATACTTATTGTCACTAATTCCATACTATAGCCAATGTATATTTTTCTGCATCTGTTCTGGTTTCTGAGTATGGTCACACTTTACAAGACAGCTTTTTCATGAGGTATGTGGACCTCCATCTGTATCAGCAAGTGAAGATTAAAAAAACTACTCAGAATTAGGAAGAATAAGGCCTTTACTTGAGTCAACAGCATCCTGAAGTGGCCAACTGACTTTCCTGCTACATTCTCTCTTTATAAACAAATAACTCTACATACTTCCATTTTTCCAGTTTCCTAACACATTGTAAAAATAGTTGCATCAATACAAAACAAATTCTTTCATCCAAAAGGCCAATGCTTAATAGAACAGGACTTTTGTCCGCGTGTAACCTCGCATCCCACAAAAGCAAGTCTCCTACCAGCTATCATTTCCTCTGCCTGCTTTATGGGTCTGAACTCATAACCAATATTAACATTTTATTAACATAACTGGATTGTTAGAATTGTCAGTTTTTAGACGAGGCACCGAGTTCCCTTGTGTTATTTCTACTGACTTTTCTAATCAAATACAAAGATCCCATGACACATTTTGACAAAAAGTAGGGCACAGCCAGCTTATTTATTCTTTTACTAAAAATAGGCTTCAATGTCCAGCAGGTTGTAGTGTGTGAGACAGCACTTCAAGTGTAACAGCTGCTCTACCTGCCTCGATACATCTGTGTTACAGCCGTTCTTCGCAATCCGCTAATTGCCAAAATCAAACATCAGGCTTCACAATGACTTTAGTAATTCCCTTTTGCTAAAATGCTTACTATGATTAGGCTATCCAACAATTGGAAAAGCAATAAAATATCTTCTCATCCTTACAGGAGGAGTTTCTGACACCCTTCCAAGCACAGCACAGCATGTTTTACATCTCTTGGGTTAATGGCATATTACTATTCTCAGCCAGAGGCAAAGACTAGAAAGAGACTCATTACAGGAAATCCGTCTCTCTCTCAGCCTCTTTGCATATTTATTTTCTAGCTGGCCTTTTTGTTAAGGCAATTCTGATAACAGAGAAGATGTGACAACTGTGAAAACAAGTAATGATCAGGAATACTATTGAGTCTGTCACACTTTTTAATGACTGTGGATATGAAACACCGTATTATTTCAGAATTTCACCTTGAGGAGACTTTCAGCTGATGTTTTGTCAAGTTTGCTTAGAGAAGATCATTGTCCAGCCACAGTGGTGTAAGTCACGGTTTTGAATTTATTTTGTCAGATCTGCCACAAGAGAGAAAACACAGTCTTTATCCCTCAAAGTAAACTGATGTAGTTATCCTTCGGGTCAAACACATTTACTGACCTGCAGTGCACAGTGGGCAGCACCTCAGAATTTGGCCATGTGACGTTTGCAAACCATGAAAGACTTGCTCCAACCCAAATCTTTCTTTATCTCGCACAAGTTATACGTGATGTGCAAACCAAAGAAAGAGATAAAAGCATATGTGATACATTGCTGCTACAATAAGACACTGTACAATAAGTACAATAAGGTACTGCCTTAACATTTCACTAGCCCATGGAACACATGATCAAAACAATAATTTCATTGCTTATCACTACTATACTTACATAGCATGGCAAACTAAAAAAGTTGTGAAATTTTAAAAATCTGTAAGCACAAGAAAAATGACAAATACTACCTGCATCATCATTCCTCAAAAATATCAATTCTAACTGCAAATGGACTATTATTTTGAATCTCTATTTAAAATCTCAGGTTCTACCTTCTTCCCTCTGGTGACTGTGTTGTAATTTTAATACTACTGATGAGTTTCTATTTTTAAAAGGACTACCAAAAATACATATATCCAGCAGATAGGATTTCAAAAGGCATTTACAGATATCTTATTAAAGATGTTTCAACTCTAATACTAATTCACGTACAACTAATTTCAATGTTTATTTTTCTACAAAACTGTCCTACACTAAATCAGTGCAAACAGTCACAAGCACACACTGAAGTTGGTGAGAAGCAAGAAGGTTCAGTTCTCTGCTGCAGCAGACAGAAATAATTTCATCTCACAGGTTCTAGTAAACTTCAGATAATCCAGAGCCGTGAGTCCCATCCTCAGAAAAAAGCAGCACTCTGACACATTTCAGAGCAGCACCCACCAAGTGTTATTAATGCAGGCACTGCACAACAAATGCCTCAGAGATTCCTGGAATACTCCTAAAATACCAGTACATTTTTTGAAGCATTACTCTGACAGCCTTTTGTTGCTAGACAATCCAGTCATCCCGAATCAGGAAGACTCATGTTATTTCTAGGAATTATATTTTAGACAGTTTCTTCAAGCTGCATACGCATCATCTTAGTTTTAAGTCCGCTAGAGCTAACATTACTAAGTCTGGCAAGATGCCATCACAAAAAAATAAAATTGTTGCAGTGTAAGAGTACAAGTACATTATTATTATTATTATTCCTTTCAAAACTAGAAATTAAGCCTGCCTTACTATTTTGGAAACTCCAGGCTTTGTGCTAAATCACTTTTTACAAAGTTTCCAGGTATTAATTAACCAAATAAAAAACTGTGTTTCACCCACTCTCCCTGGCAATCTATCACAACAAGTAGAAAGTTTCACTTATATGACTCACATGCCTTTAGATTAAACAACTATGCAAATGATGCCAAATCTTTGTTTATCACAGCTTTGTCAGCAAAACAAAATCATTCAGCAGGTGAATCATGAAATTACTGTCTGTGTGGATGTGGGAAGCAGATATGCCAGCTTAACTTCACGCTTCCTAATCTATTTCTCCTTCTCATCTCCTTCACTGTATGACTGCAGCACTGCTCATATGAGCAGAACTCCCCTTGCCTTTTCCTCAACACAGCCCATTTGGCTGCAGTTCAGAAAGTCCTTTAGGCACATCAGGAAAACTGAAGCTTAAGTGGCTTGCTCAGGAGAGAGCACTTGCTGCCTCCCTCTGAGAGGGAAGGTGGGGTTTCATTTCCAGGATGAGGAGTGCATCCATTTAAATGGCTCCACCATTCAGTGTGCAGCTCCCCTGCTTGGAGAGGGCTCACAGGGGGCTTTTACTGCAATTCTGTTCTACTCTGGAGAAAGACTGACAGGGTGTCACTGCTCAGAGAAGGAGTAGCCATCTGGACATGGTTAGGTCACCTTCACAAGAGAGCACATTCCAGCAGCTCATAAAAATGTGGCTCAAGAACACTTTTTCTATTCCTGGAATGTATCTCATTGCCAAAGAAGGTAGCTACGATCAGGAAAATATTCCACGGGGAGCAAACAAATTCTCCTGCCAAAGCCATTCCTCCCTGCTCCACCCCAGCTGATATTATACAAGTTGAATAATGCATGTCAAGATATTAAGTAACATGTAAACACTTCCAGTAAATATTTCTGCTGCAAGCCTTGGCTTAACTGGTGTTGCTTCCCCCCTGTGATAATGGAAAAACATCTTCCCCAGTTCTTCATCACCTAAAGCTTAATATTAATGAAGCACTTCCCACCAAACACTGACTGGAATCTTCCTCTCGCCCCATCTCCAAGGTAGATTTTAAACCCCTTGAAAACCTACCTAGTGAAGCCTCACTCAGAGACGGCCTTCTCTGAAAGCCTCTGATTGGCCTCGCAGCCTGTGCAGTGGGGAAACCTGATGTCTCAGAAGTACTGCAGTTCTGGTAATGCTCTCAATAACAGATGACAAATTCCAATGGAAGCAAGTTGGGGGTTTTCTCCTACCACCGAGGATGTTTTATACGAGCCTTGCGTTCCCACCATGCATTGCCCAACAGTATTCCCCACCACAATTTTGAGAATGCATGTTTTCACATTTTTTCCCAAGGGGAGCCACAGTTCTTTCCAATCTGGTAGAGGAAATCTCCTTGGAATTTAGTGTCACTTTAGGCATGCCTGCTCATTGCACAGCATGTGCCAGTAATTCCTTCTGCTTTACTGTCTGGGACACTCCACAAAAGGGGCAAATGCAGTTCTGAGCCAACTAACCAAAAGAGGGCATGGTTAATCGCATCACTGAGATGAAGATGGGCCCTTGAATCACCTCCATGAGACTGAGAATCATTAGTCCCAAGGGAGAACTGCCCATGGAAATTTCTGGGATTTTCCACTGGCTTTTGTACTTTCACGAGGGTTTTCTGTAGGAGAGACTGACCTAGGGTCAAGTATCCAAGGAACTCCCAGGGAACAACACCAAATTCCACTCTGAAAAATGCCTGGGCAATAAGTTTGAGCAGAGCTGTTAAGTAAGAAGGTAACATCATGCATTTTCTATAGCTTTTTCCAAGTATAAATTATTTCATTCAGTGTCTGTTAACTGCACAGGGATGAGAGCTGTGGTTTGAGTTGGATTGTTTCCTTTCCATAATTGTTTTCCTGGCAATTGAACTTGCAACCCAGCTGAGGATGTGACACCAGCTGCACTAAACACTACTTAGATCCAAGGGTCTAAGTCACTGCAATTGCTAAGAAATATGCTCCTGTTTGGGCAATAAATGGAAAGCAGTGAACAACCTCCTCCAAGCCTTCTGCTTACAGCAGCAGCCTTTTGTCCCTGATCTCCCACGTCTGGAAGAGAAGTAATGGGTTAGTGATACTGAATGTCACAGCTCCCAACACCAAGGCCTCTCACCTCTGTATGACAACTGCAACACCGCTACCAGTGACTGTTCAAAGACTGTAAATCACAAGGGAACTGAAATTGCACCCACTATGGCAAAATCAGATCACAATGACATGACAACCATTGTGTACTTCTCAGTAACTGATACGGGCTTATTTCTCTGTCTGGGCTGATCAGGACAGGCACAAAGCAAAACCCATGCCAAAAGGAGCCTGTCCTGCTCAGAAGATTGTTAATGACTGCGTTACAGCTATCACAGGAATGCCAGTGCTCAGTAAGGAGTGTTTTGAAGTAGGGTTTCTGAATGCTACTCCCTGCTGCTTTTAGTTCCCCTACAGAAGAACTATTGGAAAGACCAAACCATCCGCAAACACCTTTGGAGAAAGCTTTGGCCAGCTGCTGCTTTCCTAAGAAAGGGTAACTCACTGCAGTGTTAATTCTTCTTTATATGGTGAAATAACTTGTTTTGATGAAAGACTAATAAAACTACTGATTTACAGACTTCTAAAAATGTTAGGGCTAAGTGGACTCTCAGAAAGACCAGTAGTTTCTAGACTTTTCAAGACCTGAAAAGTTTACCCGAAAAGCTGTTTATCTTTCAGTCAGGGCACTGAGGGCATTAAAGCTCAGGTATAAATTCCCTATTCAGAGAGGAATGTGATGACAGCAAAGGAAATGCATTTGCACTGTCCTTTTCCCCCTCCACCCATCCACCACCACCCGCAAAGCAGAATCGTGTTCCCCAGCTCTTGCCTGGATCCCTCTCCACAGGGGCAGGGGAACAGGCAGGCACGTGCCACAGCCTCCACACCAGCAGCACATGGGACAAAGCAGGACACAGCACCAGAGCGAGGAGGGGCTTTCCTGAGGGGGCTCGTTGGTGTGCACATTGCCCACACGGATAGATGTACATAATCCACACCTCCTGCAACTTCACAGCAATTTGGCTTTCTAGCTCTCAATGCATGCAGGAAATGACAGACCTCAGCCTGTCACCCACCATAAGCGTGTGGTTATAAAGCAGTGTCTGGCAGCAGCAGTCTCCTAGCCCTCTCTGCAGAGTCCTTATCCCACAGGGAGTTGGGAGCACACTCACCCAGCAGGAAGGCCAAGACTGGATGGTAATGACAGCCTGTACACATTTGGCCTATGGAAATGTTTACATACCTGACTACACATAGATCTGTATCCTTATTACTGTGTGCTAACTCACAGAGCTTGGAGCAGAGGACTTTGGCAAACCTGTTTCAGCTGCAGTGATCTATCCAGACCTTACACTCCAGTGAGCTGCTAAAGAAGAGCTGTGATGTAATGCCACGAAAGGAGAGCACACTGCCTTTAACCATCCCACACAAATCCAACAGCATTTCTAGTGCCCCCACACAACGGACACCAGCACTGAATCATTGAAACTGAACCTTCAAGTACATCCTTATCGCGTCATTGAACTATATTTAGAATTCCTTTTGTCAAGTACAGTTTGCAGTTACGGTGACTCAGTTACAGTGAGGACTAGACAGGTGTTTCAAAACAGCAAAAAAGTACCAAGTATCAGCTCTCAAGCACCTTTGTTCTCAAGCACCATCAACAACAGAGCAAATACCTGGAGCAGTCACAATACAGAAAAAGAAATCTTCTCTACATCCCAGTGAAAAAAGTCTCAATCCATGAAATAGCACCCGTAAACTTACAAACCATCCTATGCTAATTCCTTCACATGATAGATCCAAAATAACCTCTTAAAACACTATCATTAAACATCAGTGTTTTCCTTTGATAATTTAACTTAAAGATGTACATTTAGCCTTTAAATCTTGACTCTTACGCTAAATATTCCTTTGAGAAAAAGTCTGAATAAAGTATTAGAGAGATGCATACTTCACCTCATTTAATCTCAGTCACATCTTAAACTACCATTATCACAGATATATGTTAAAAAGAAATACACACAGATATGAAAAACAAGGTCCTGTTACAGCATGTCAAATTTTCTATCAAAGAACATGCTATCACACTGTGCGGCTTAATCATTTTCAAACCTAAGAATTGATGATGGTCAGCTAAATTATCCATAAAATATACCATGAAAAACAGCATGATTTTGTTTTGCTGTTTTCTCTCCTTCCCCCATGACAACAGCTGAGGGAACAGTCGTGCAGTTCTATGGTGGCTTGGCCATATGAACTCTATTAAAAACCTGATTATTTCAAGTTGTTGAAGATCAGATGATAACCTCCCTCAAAAGATGAAAAAATGTCAACACACCCTAATTAGTATCTGATAGAAGTGGGGCTGTTGCACTGTGTAAACCCTGAATTAGAATGATAATGCAGGGAGACTCAACAAAAGCAGCTTTGTGCTTCTCCTTGCAGCCGGTAACAGCTCCTGCAGGGGCTGCCCCTTCCAGCACTGCCCCTTCCAGCACGTGGAATTCCGCAGGAGTGGAACACTGGTTATTCCACACCCTGCTCAGACATACCTGGCAAGTGCTTCTATAGCGTAGTTTAAAAGAACAAACCCGTGTCCCATGCTGCACATCTTGTGCGGTACAAAGTATTTTTAAATAAATCCTTCTGGGCTAACTGACTGAATCAGCCCCCGGTGAGGTAACTCCTACCGCTCGAACACACCTATTCAGCGCACCTGTGGCACTGCCTGCCAAAGCCTCCGCTGTCCTGCCATTGCTACTCCCTGGCTTTACACCAAAAATGGGCTCTCCCCCTGCATTTCGGACTGATGGGAATGCGCTGTTCCAGGTGACACACGGCCGAGTGACTCTGCAGCAAACAGCTGCTCTGCACATTGGGGACGGGCTTTGCCTTCTCCAAATGCTGGCACCCAAACACACCAGGGTCAGACTGGGGGCTGCTGAAGGCACAAGGCTACAAATGAATGACTGCAAGGCAAGTTTATCGCCAGCTCCGAGTTACTGTGCTTGCTTCATTCAGGTTCTCTGACAGACACTGAGTATCTTAATTAACAATCCGCCTTTTTAGTGCTCAGAAAATCACTCTGTGTTTTACACTCCGGGTCTGTAGTGGCTGATCCCACATACCCACACGTGTAACCTTACACACACGAGAAATCCTGCTGAGTCCAACTCTTTCCAAGCCAGTCTGCCCCCAGCATATGTCAGCTTCTGTACATCTTGCCCTTTTCCAATTCATCCCATCTGTTTATGGTCTTTCCATCTAGTTAAATATGATTTTTCAAGGTTTCCAATTAATCTTTTTCCTTTCTTCTTTTTTTCCTATCTGATGTCCAGTTAATGATATAAAAGGGAAATTTATTAAAGAACTATCTTAACTCAATTTCTTTCCACACTTTTTCTCCAAACTGGCTGTGACCTTTGCAAAGGTATTTGGCAGAGGCCTGTCATTTGCCAAATTATTTTTCCAGTTTTTGTCAGCATGAATTTTGAAATCATTATCAAATTATTTTTGTTACATTAAATTAAAAACATGTTCTCTAGCTAAGCTGACAGATTTTAGTCTAATTCCTTAAAACTGCATGAGATGAAGTACACAGTGAAAAAAACCCACAAAAGTCTGGTTTGTGGCCAGAATTCCACCTTGACATAAAACAGAAGGGGGAGAAAAGTTAAATCTCTTGAATAGTATTTCCCAAGTCTTTATCAAGAATTACTTTCTTAGTCTCAAATCCACAGAAGTCTCAAGACAACAATGCCACATCTGGACTTCATGAGATCTGTTGAAAATCTGTTGGGACAACACCTCATTCTGCTGCCCTGCCATCTCCAGTAGGTTACGTATCCATGGCACATGCAGACCAAGTTGTTTATTTCTCACAGCTCTCATTAACCTCTGACTGCTGTGTTGGTTCCGGCTGCCAGGGTGGAATCAGGAGACCAGTTCAAATATCTTCTTACATTTGCTGCTAAATCGTAACTATTTGAAAAGATTGAGTATGACAGGTCAGAGAGAGGAACAAAGAGTTTTATTCATGGAGAATCTTACTAGCCTTCAAAGCAAAGTCATATGAGAAATATATGAATACATACATTTTTATAGCTTGTGCCTAAATTAGAAACAAGATCAGAAATCTCAAAGTCCCTCATGAACTCCTTCCTGTTTTACCATGTTCTCCTATTCATTTTGGATGATACACTGTCCCCTTTATTCTACTTCCTCTTTTTATCCCTTCTTGTCCCTTGTCACCCCACTTTGCACATCCTGCTTCGTGACTTTGTGTTCACTTGTGACCGTACGTCGGATTCAGAGATGCAACACCCCAAGATCTGTCACTCTGGAAATCTGGGAATTGCCAGCTGTGAATTTCCCATTTTGCCTCCCCCAAAGAAGCAAAGTGAGTACACGGCCAGACTCTAGCCCTCCTCAACAAGTGATGTTCAAATATACTTCACAACAAGGTAAGAAACAAGCCATTTAATGCAGTAGACATGAATAAGAAAAACTGTCAAAGCAAAATTCCCTAGGAAAAAGGCCATTTCCTCACCCTCTGGCTGTTGGAACTAGACCAGGATAAGCTGTGGGTGAGGCAGAAGTCCGGGCCACTTGACCACCTCAACAGGGGTAAAGAAAAAAGGAAAAAAAAGAGAAAAAAAGACAGAAAACAAGTGAAAACTGTTTCCATGTGAATCCTTGAGGCCATCCAAACTGGGAAGGCATGTTAGAAACCACTTCTGCTTGCTGGATTAAGGTTTTGAAGTCAACCAGGGCAATCACTTTTGGAGATACAGTAAAATACAGATAGTGCCTTTTGACTCAGAAAGAAGAGATAACGAGAGCAGGAGACAAACTTCTGGTTGGACAAAAAACTCTTCCTACAAGAACAACCACCCCTAAATGAGGTAAAGAGAGCAAGAGCAGCTACTCAGATTTACATTGATGTAACAGAACAGATTTGAAACCAGACAGTATCTCTAACTGGTACCAATTGCTACATTGGTAGGTCTAAATAAGTTTACGGCCTCAGAAGACTGCAATCTCTCTTCCACACAGGAAAGGAAAATCGTTTCTTTTAGAGGAACTCAGAGTTGCTCTACTCTAATTAATCTTCTAAAACAGGAAATCCCTTCCAGTACAGGTGGAACTATAACACACTGGCTGTGCAGCTGGGGAACATGAAAAATGGGATTTCTGTGTTCCTGTCTCACTCGCCAAAAACAAAGTAAAACAGGCAGCTGAAAAATCTGAAAAGAAGAATGCAAGTAAAAAAACTGAAAGGGGAATTTAAGAAGTCACTAGGTCATTCCTAAGAAAATTCCCTGCAGTGTCAAGGATGGTCAAGCCCTTCTGAGGAAGCTGCCGTCACTGAGAGCTGAGATTTTGGGCAAAGGAAACTCATCTGAGTCTGTATTTTAGGAAAAAAAGTTGAGAGAACACTTTGCTGCCTTCTGACATCACCTGCACTCCTGAAAGAGCCCTGCAATGTGCATGGACAAGTCCAGCTTCTCTCAGCCATCCCTTTGTTCTCTGTAATTGCTGTGTTTAAATACAGTTTACTCTGTTACTCACTGGACCACATCACGAAAGACGAATGTCAGGATAGACATTTCTTTGCCATTGAAATGTTACTTGAGTTAACAGTCAAGACAAGAAATAGACATTTCTTTTTGATTTTTACTTGTCTGCAGCATTATAATTGTGGAGGCATGTAGAAAAGAGGGATATAAGCAATTATTTACATTACTACACATTTCTCTCTGCCTAATTGAAGCCAATAGACTTAGGGACAGGTGGAGAAGACACAGGTCATCACTGCTTGTAGGGTATGCTCTGCACTCTGCTCTGTGCACTAGGGCTGTGCTTAAGTTCAGCATAGGATAAACAGTATTTTTCATGACAGCTTATTTTATTTTATTTTATTTTACTTTATTTTTTGAACAACCTGATCTAGTGGAAGTTGTCCCTGCCCATGGCTGGGAGGTCAGAACTAGATGATCTCTAAGGTTCTATAAGGTCCCTTCCATCCCAGACCATTCTGTGGTGCTATGATTTATCACATCAAGCACCACAAAGCCATCTGTATCAGAAGAAAGACACAGGGCAGATTTCAGAGAAACTAACAAAAATTTGTGTTATCATTCAAATGAAAACAACTAACACAAATAGTAGCACCAAAGCTTTGCTTAGACTAGGGGAAGTTCAGCAAGCTGCTGATGAAAGAGCTGTAAGGGTGGGATACTGCAAGGTATGTTTTCACCAGCAGAGCAGTGCTCTCATTATAAAACAGCCTGAGTACTTCTAACCATAGGAAGTGGCCCTCACTCATCTGATGCACCAGACTAAGTGGGTAACAACCAAAACCAGATTAATTTCCTTTAACTGCAAGTACACCCTCAACACACTTGCTCACTGGGGGAAAAGATATATATACTTACTATTAATAAAAATAACACTGGGGGAGCATGACATTTTTTTCTTTCCTACACACACACACACACAAGTTCTCTCTGATTAGACTATTAGAAGGCTAACTTTTCTCACACATACATTTCAGTCAATATAATAGGTATTTGCATTGTGATGTTACTTTCTCATTAATTTATGTTTTATTGCTCCATTTGCAAAAGCCCACAGGACACCGTTGTAGTCAATATAGTATTGCACCGCACAGCAAAGGCATGCTTGGAAATGACCTGAACGTATGCAATGGAGGCAGTAAAATGAGCAAGATTACTCAGCTGCCCTTTCGTTTCAGCCTGGATACTATGTTCCAGCAAGAAAGTAACATATATTCTCCAGAACAGATGTCAGTCAAAGCCACAGAACCTCAGTTGCTCACAATTCAATGCTTACACGTACGTTGCCAATACCATGTCAGAGCTGTGAGTAACCTGACACAGGAGGCTGCAGGTCGATCAGAAGTGCAAGCTGGTCCAAAATGCACACGTGCCCTTCACTAGCCTTACATCCATTCTCAGTTTGACCTCTGTGATTCAGGTTGCTACACCCAATGTTGAAGGTAAATATACAGGAACAAGTGAAAACTATTTTCCTCCTGGCCTATTAGTGAAGTATTTAACTGAAGGAGAAAACAAATATTATCCTGTGATTTAGCAGACGTGTTTTTCCTCTTAAGATGGATTGGTAAAACACAGAATTTAACATAAGGTAACTGTAAAACTGAGATAATGTCACGATGTTTTGCTTTCTACAAGATAAAAGGAAAACCCTGGTTGCTATATTAATAGGCGAAACGATTTTAAATAAATATCTTAACTTCCTGGCAAATTACAAGGTTTAGGTCAGCTCTAAAACGAATTTGTGTCAGCTGGAATAAGGTATCTATGTGAAAGATTAATAATAATGAAAACCAACCTCTTAAAAAAGTAGAAGTAATGCTTGTTGAATTTATCATCACCTGTAAGACTGGTTATGTTAATAATCCTTCATGTTATGCCAGGTAGACTGAAAATAATTAATAGTTCACAACCTTCCCACAGAAGTTTCAGTGTCAACGTTGTTTTGACTGATGACAATAAATACAAAGTATAACTCCAAATATTCAGGCCTTCAACATGAATTTCTTATATCTGAGCAACTTCCATGAAAAGTAATATGAAATCTAACAGCCCAGCACTACCCTGTCAAGGGCAACTGAGTTCCTGGATCACAGACAGTGGGGAATTTCGGTCTCACTGTTCACAACTCTTCAATGAAATGCACTCTGCTCATGAAATGGAGAAGCTGATTCGATGTGTGCGCTCAGGGGTTCCACTACTGAGCTCTGCTGAGCCACCACAAATGCTCAGGAGTCAGTAGGTGAAAACCAGGGCACTACCAAAGCTTAGCTGATCGTGCTGTTCAGGGGGTGCTGTTAAATCCTGAGGGCTCTTTGTCTCACATGCAAGCTCTTTCCTCCTCGTCTGAGGCAGCTGTGAAACAATGTTCACCTGGTAACGTGCCTCAAACCAGCCATAAGAAATGTCTGCAAGGACACAGCACTGTGAGAGAGGATGGAGAGGAAGAGAAGGAAATGGACAATAAAGCAAAAGATGGAAGGGAGGAAGGTCAGAAGGTTGTTTATGTGCTTACAAAATCTCTAAAATAAAGTCACACCCCAGAGAGATGCAGGTGGCAAACTGATCTCACTAGAAAAACCACAATGGTTCAGAGACAAGGTTCATTTCTGCCAGAATCCTGTTTCCAGTACTGCTCGTGCCCAGATGTTGCAGAGGAAGGTTTCTAGCCACATTGTTTGACAGACTTTAATGTGATTCCTGAAGGACAAGCCAGAAATATTTGGCTAAAATTCATATCCAAGCTAGAGAAACACTACACAAGGAAGAAATAAAATCCACTATTTAGAACAGGGCATCCATGGTTATCAAGTTTAGAAAAACGCTCATGGCATTTTTCCTTGGAAACAGCACTTGGTGCAGCACACAGCATCCCTGCAGAAACTCCCAGGTCCAAAAAACTCTCATATATGCCTTGAAAGTGTAAGAAATAAACCTGGGTACTCACTGCTCTGTTGGCCTAGGAACTAGGCAACTAGTGCACAAACAGCAGCAAATCCACCAAGGTGTGAAAGGGACTGCTATATCCACCTACACCATGCAGACTTTTGGGGCAAAGCAGGAAGATTTACACAGGCCACCTACTCTTACGGAAGAAAGTGCCCCACCAGGATGACGTGGCAGTCGGTGTTTCACTCATGGATGCTGTCAAGGCAAGAAATGGACAAGACTGACTGCATTCATTCCTCATCTCTCCATTAATGCTGGATCTTAGGAACTGCTGCCCAGGGCTAGTCAAAAAACTCCCTTCATGATATTTTTCTACTGAAAATTGTGGCTTTCTCCTGGGGGAAAAAAAAAAGCTTTCCATTAAATGCCCTCACTCTGTCTAGCATTTAATTTCTAAAAACACCAAGACCTACTATCGTTTTGTTTTCAACAAAAACTTGTTTTTGAAGTGGTGCCTCACCGGAGCTGTGGTTCAGTTGCCAGAGCACACCTCCCACGAGGTGTGAGATCATTTAGAGGGGAGGTGATGACACAACTGGGGAGATGCAGCCTGGCCAGGAAAGCCAGGCTGCAGCAGAGTCAAAGCTGTCAATCAAAAAGTATTCACAATTTTAGAAAGTCTACTGCAAATGTTGACAAAAGTAATACGCTTTGCTTTAAATTTTTCTGCAAAATAATATATATGGTGATCATGTCTGTTCTTCACCATTTCTGGGCGCTTCTGAAGCTGCCACTCATAAAAGCAGAGTCAATTACAGCAGGACACTGGAGGCTTCAACAACAGCAGCCATAGCCCATCACTGCTAGACTCCTTCCATGCTTGGGAATTGCAAGTAGTTTGCTGTTCTTTCTCCATTTCTTCCCCTCCTCAAGCATCTCAGCTCCAGTATCTATCCACTCATTGCCAAAAGAGATCGAGCTCCCAGGGAATGCTCTGACAACGTCAAAGATTAACTCATTGATCCTCATGTTTAATGTACAACAACTCTTACTGGAACACTGTGTTTAAGCCTTTAATATAGACTCTGATCCGAGGGCAATGGACAGCCCTAACAGGAAAATTTAGGGCCTCAGCAGCTGTCTGAGCTCTCTTACGGGATGTGAAGTCTCCAAGAGGCAACCCAAGAGCACATAAGCATTTGCAATCAAGGCTCCACTCTTATCAGACCCCTCCCAGCCTGCTCAAGCTTTAACAGATCACTGACCTCCCTCGTGTTACAATTGCCAGTAAAATACAATAGCCTGAAACTGAAAACACCTCCGGTCTACCAAGAACCCACTCTGAAAGACAAACTCACTGATAATGCTGAGACCAGCTCACAGGATGAAACACTGATCGTTTCAGTGCTCTAAGTGAGCAGCTTAATTGGAATAGAAAAACAGAGTGATGACTCACAGCTAAGGAAAGCACCTTGCTGAGGAAGACAGACAACATCAATGCTTCACATCATTAAAAAAAATTTGAGGTTACTGTTTAGGACAGCACACGTGGAAAACATTTCAGGAAAAAAAGATGAAATGTTGTTTAATTGGTGAATTCTTGCCATTAACACTCTAAACGGTCTGACACATGCTGGCGGGCAGGAGGTGTCAGCCTCAGACACGCTGCCAGCCACACTTCCCCACTCCCAGCAGCTGCCAGACCTTGCTGAGGTTTGAAAGTTTCCCAACTGGAGGCCCTGTTCCCTTTGCTTTCTGGTAAATTAGCCACTGCAGTCACATCTCCTTGGTGGGTTCGATTTTATTTTCTTTTCTTTCTTTTGCTTCCTTTTTTTTTCCTGGTTTCTTTTTGATGCAGTAGCATCTGATCTTATTCAATCCTAACCCCTCTTCTCATCTCCTCCCACCGAAAAAGGAAAGAGACTGCAGAAGCACCCTAGGGAGTGGGGATTCACCTAGGACTGGGAAGCCGCTCAGCCAGCCACCACTGCAGTGGGACTGGGGAGTTTTTCACAGCGTGAAAAGCCCCAGCAGCGAGAGGGAGGGGACCGCGCCCGAGTCCCCGCAGCCAGGAGCCGGCGAGGAGGTCAGT
>VZTD01003481.1:269527-299784 GCA_013397725.1 Rhagologus leucostigma
CCACCGCCACTGCCACGCACAGCCTGCCAGCCAGCCACCACCACCGCCACTGCCACGCACAGCCTGCCAGCCAGCCACCACCACCGCCACTGCCACGCACAGCCTGCCACCGCCACTGCCACCGCCATGCACAGCCTGCCACCGCCACTGCCACGCACAGCCTGCCAGCCAGCCACCACCACCGCCACTGCCACGCACAGCCTGCCAGCCAGCCACCACCACCGCCACTGCCACGCACAGCCTGCCACTGCCACCACCGCTGCCACTGCCATGCACAGCCTGGCAGTGTCCCAGAGCCACAGTGTACCTTTGCCCCAGGCAGAAGAGCAGCCAGCCCCCTCAGTTTACAATCATAATCTTTTCAGCCATGACTTTGCACTTGGTAGCGAAAAACTGAGTCATGCCAAATGTTACCCAGCTGTTCCCTTATCTCCTTCTCTGAGGAAAGGTGATTACCACAATAAAATCTGCTGTTTTGTTTCATGCTAGCCTCCAGTTCCCTCAGAGGAACTGCCTGGAAAGCACCAGGTAACATGTGGGGGGATGCAGGGCCCGGGTCTGCCGCAGCCAACCGAGGGCACTGCTTCCTTGCCATCTCTCACCTCCTCCTCCCAGCCAGCTCCCAGGATGGCCTTCAGCCAGCCAGCCACCCACAGGGGCCTGCCTTCTTCACAAACATCACACATGCCACAGGCCTCCACCTACCACAGAAACTCCTGTGGAAACCCCTGCCAGCCCCTCAGGCTGACACAGGGCATCCCACAGGCACGCCCCGCAAGACCAGGGGATACTCTGCCTTGCCTGAGCCAGCCCAGCACTAACGCACAGCAGAAACCAGCTGCCCACAGCCCACACAGACGTCTGGCTGGCCTCCAACCAAAAAAAGGCCTTCATTCTCCTCTGCACTCCAGCAGCACCTTGTGCCAACCTTCCCTGAGGTTCGGGCTACTCCTGGGGAGATGGTGTTCTAATAAGTCAAAAGCTGTAACTTCAGGTGTAGTGGTGACAGACATGCAAATCCAGTCATCACATCTGGCAGTGTGTCAGGTGGTAAAGCACAAAGCTCTGCTCCTGCGGGCTGCAGCTTGGATTTGGTGGGAAGGCCAGGGCATCTGCCAGCAGACATGAGGCAACTAGAAAGCTAAAGGGACGACAGTAAGCAGACCCCACAGAAAGAGTGGCCTCAATTGCTGAACCAAACGCAAATGTGGTCTCTAAGAAAAGCCTTAATCCAAAAAATGCCCTAGCAGGAGGCCTGGAACATCCCACAGGGCAAGCTGAACCTTGTATTCCTGTTTTATTGTCTGCCATAAGCAGCAAGAGTGGTGTTCAGCAGCAGAGGAACTTGAGTTAATGATCTCTTGTAAATTTTAGTACTTGCAGAAAGGTTTAATGAGAATTTTCAAACCTACAAAGTTGGAATATATACTAAAAGCATGGCAACATTATATTTTTGAAGCCAGACATTCTTTTAATGCATGGTATGGGCAATAGATGGCAATGAACAATAGCAACTGCAGACCCTTTCCTACAGCTGTGCTGGCCACAAATAAGGTTCTGATCAGGGCAGGAAAACCAATGTCACAGAACAAAGGAACCTGAGGCGCCCTCCACCTGGAATTTCCTTTTCCAGGCTCCTCTCTATGCACACGGGTTTGCTTTGGGGATCCTCAGTGCCAGATCTCTTCCCTCCCCCTGTCCTCTGGAATGAGCAAAGCTGTCCCTTCCCACCGACACAGAACAAAATCCAGGTAGCAGCAGTTCCTTGCCATTTCTTGCAGGGTGCTGGTTCCTCTCCCCTTAGACAAGCATCTGTGCCTACGAGTTACATCAGCATATTGCAACATCAGCCTCACATGTGGAGGAGTGTTTCGGGGCACTCTGTACGCACAGCTTCCACCCGCAGTCACAGAAACCGTAAAGTCAGAGCTCAGTCACAATTTTATCTGGCATAAACCCACACCAGAGGAAGACACCCCCTTCCCTCACCCACTCATGGTACTCTCTGCATCACCCCCACCTTCCCACCGCTGTAAGCTTCTTTCCCACCGGACATACGGGATGAGTGAACTTATCCAGGCTAAAACACAGTGGTTGGCTTCTTTTCCCAATGAACTTGTGACTTCTTAACAACCGCCTTCCTCAAGGAAAAAGGATATATCCAGTTGATTTTTTTCAGAACAGAAGGGACAGTACTCGCTTCTGTATCTAAAAGTAGTTGTTTAATAATCTAAATCGAGGCTTCTATCCAGGCACCTATCCTAACACCTACATGAATCAACGGCAGATGTGATGAAAACCTAAGCAGCTGAGAAGGAGCAACTAGGAAAAACAGTCAGGACCTTACGAAGTGTTTTCCACCAGTAACTCTCAGTGACTGTTGGTGCTTTTGGGTTTATATCTGCATCAGAATTGACATATTTGGAGGCATAGTTCTCCATGACTGACATTTGCCAGGACTTTATCAGTAGCTTTTATGGCATCTGTAGGTTAAACCCTGCTTTGAAATTACTCCCTTTGGACACTCTGGTATGACCATCTATGTCAAGGGAGCTAATGTGTCAAATCTCAGAGAACAATGAGCATCAAGGCACTGCTGGCTCTAATTCTTCACTGAGTGTCCATGAGATAGTTCCTTAATCCAAATTTCCAATTTCCTCCCACAGAGCATGGCTAATACTTCACTTTTTCCACCCTCCACCAGCCATCCCTGTACAGGTGATGCTGTCCAAGTAAGGCAGTTCCCCATGCACTGAACACAGCTGTGGCACCTAAGCATTGCCTGAAAGGATAAAAACAGGTACCAAGGTACTGCAGAGACAAATCCAACTTGCTCAGTTTCTTGCCCTTGCCATGAAGAAATGTTGTTTTGTATGTCCACTACCACAGCTGGATTTTTCAGCCTGCAGAGAGCTTGTCTGCCTGGCCTAACTCACATACTCCTGGCCACGGTTTCATCTCACCTTATCAGTGTACTCAGCATTCTTCAGATCCTGACAACCCATGCCCCTCCCTCACTGCTTCCCAGGATCCCTTTGTATTCCTGTCATTATCTAGTGTTGCCTTTTATCCTTCTTGCTTTTTCTTTTTACTATCATTTCCCACCACACACCTTGAGAAGGGTGAGTTTCCTGGAAGAAGGCTCATGGAAAAGATCTTGCCTCCCTATCTGAGCAAGCAAAGGAGCCAGGAGCTATTTACATATTTTCTGATAAGCAGTGAGAATGTCCTGATGGTCCTGTGAAATACACAAGGAATTGGCTTTGTGCTGTTCTGCATTTATGCTTGTCTGTGCTCGCCCAATTCTAATGAACTAACAGTATTAAACATATTTTATGTATTGTTATAACATTATTTGGAGGAGAAAGCAGTATCACCATCTTGAATTTAGTCATGAAAGAGATGATATTGGCAACACTTAGCATTTAAAATCATGAAAATAACTTTTAAAGTATGATTTTTTTTTTTCTTATTAATTATCTCTTAATTTCTGCCTACAGTATTAGGATACAGCTGCATCTAATTTCTAATTTTTTTTGTGCAATCATTAGGGCAAAAATTATATTTTATTATATATTATTAATTTAAATTGTTTATTTTTTTTTATAAGGACTAAAACTGGGGGAGGTATTGAGTTTTTTACAGTTGACATTTTCTTTCCTTAACATAACTTCAAAGATCTGGAGCCTTACAAGAAAACCCCAGACCAGCCAGGACTCCCTTCACAAATACACACGAAGTGCCAAGACTGATGCCCGGCAATAGCACCAAGAGCTCTCACTGCCCTGGCACGGGGTAACTGTGGGAATGGGGGTGCTCAGCATTTTGCTTTCACTGTGGGAAGAGGAGAAGCAGCCCCACACTGCCCATTCTCATACAGCAGCAGCACAGCAACCACCCTCAGGCAGTGAGCAGCCCTGCAGAAGTGTCAAGAGTGACCCACGAGCTGACTCAGGCCGGCAAAGGGACAGAGGTGCCAGGCTGAGAGGCAGAGCTGCCACCGCTCCCCAGGGCTGCTTGGTTTGCAGTCGCCTGTGGCAATCACAAGTCCTGGATATGGAAACGCAGGGGAAAACCCGTACATCACTCTGAAACGTTTCCCTTTCAGTGAGCGATCTTTGCATGTTACGAATGCAGCAGATTTCTGAGTATTTCTTGTTCTGTAGCTAAGAAATAAGAAAGGCTGGGCTATGAGGTAACTGACTACCTCAGGAGAGAACTGTTTTCTGTCAACAACGTGCATGACCACTTCTGAAAACACAGCTGAAACTCTCCTGGGGGCAGATCCTGAGATTGTAACTGTTTTCACTCGGACCATATTCAAATCAGCCTGTACTGACAACAAACAAAATGAAAGCTAAGCCAAGCCACAGTCTTGGGAGAAGAAGAGAAGACGCAAGAGGCTGTGAGAAGAGAGCACACGAGCTGCCCCTGCAGGGGCTGCCGGCTGCTGTCAGGGACCGCCTCCTTGCTCTGGTGGGAACTCTCCTGTTCCCACTAATTTTGTTCTTTAATTTTGCATTAGATACTCCACCTGTTATGACTTTCAAAGTGGATAATTCTAAGTTTCATTTTACTCACAGCACTTATCAAGCCGTAGCACCTAACAAATACTTCTAACATACCTGCCTTGAACTTTGCTTTAGATTACAATATAAAAAACTACCCATTTGGTCAACTAAAGTTGGTTGGTCACCTGTCAGTCCCTGACAGCCACACCCATCCTGTCTCTGACAGTCACCTGTTGCAGCACCTGCTGCAAGCAGAATAAAGGAATATCTATCAATTTTTGCATCTCTTAATGGTTACAATCAAATCCTGTGATGGTCAAAATTCCTGACTTTTGAAAGGGCTTTTCTATAGGAGCAGTTTGGGCACAATGCTGACTTTAAAGCAATACAGACACACTATTTGCAAAAAAACCCTGTCCACACAGGGAGAAATCAGGCAGCAGGCTTCCTTCCAAGGAACAAATTCCACCATCCCAACCCACGTGAGCTTGACCCTAACATAGCACCTTGAAGACACAAGTAGAGGCCTAAAACACACAACTCCACACATCCTTTTGCTGCCATACCAGATCTCAGTCCAAACGCTTACATGTGAAAATCCCTCTTAACTTGGTTTTTGAACAGTTGTACTCATTCTCATTTTGGTAATCTGCTGATGGCAACAGTGCAAGTTCTGTGTGTGATACTTTATTCAGCTAAACATTACTGAGCTGTTCCTTCATCTTGCTGTGCCTGATGCTGGGGGACAGGCAGCAGGGCTGACAGATGCATCAAAGTCATATGAACTGTGCAGCTGCTAGGCAGGAGGAGCAAGTTGCGGGGAAAATAACATTTCAGTGCACCAGGTACCGCACAAGTGTATCGGAAATAATCACCCCCGTACCACGGGCCTCGCCGTCTGAGAGGCAGCATTGCACTCACAGCCCTGCTAACAGCCTTGACCTTGAAATGGTCCCGAAAGCAGGGCTGCAGAGGAAGAAGCAGCAGGACATTTGCAAGTAGCCGCACTCAGGCGGAAAGACGAGCCCGGGGCACGTCTGCCACGGCATCGCTGCCGCTGCACAATTCCGCCGCGCAGCCAAGCGCGGCCCCTCCGGGAGCCGCTCACCGGGGCTGTCTGGCGTGGCCGCTCACCTCCCCACGACCCGGGGCTGTCTGGCGTGGCCGCTCACCTCCCCACGACCCTCGGCTCAGGCAAGCAGCGCCGGCTCTGCGGAGAACACACCGAACGGTCCGCACTCCCTGCACACAGCGCCAGCCGGCCACTCACCTGGGAGCCTCCTGTGCACAGGGCCCACACTCTGCCAGGATCTGCGCTTTCTTGAGGCACAGTGGCAGCCATCCTGACGGATGCTAACAAGATGTTTCCCTGGGAAAAACAAAGATGCCTTTGGAGTTTACTTTAAGAGGATCGTTGTCTGCAAAGTCACTGCAATGCTTTCTAGAGTCCCTGGGATATTTTTATACTCGTTCATTATGAGATCTACCAACTGCTACAAAATAGCAAGGGCTGCAATAACAGCATTACACATTAAGGATGGCTTTAATTATGTACACAATATCTATGCAAATGCCAGATAGCATCTTCTGCATGAAAGGGTTGGTTTGTTTGCTTCTTATCCTCACAGTATGGAATCTTAGTGCTTCTTATGATGCAATATTAATTTGGTTAGACTTAATTTAATTACTTTGGTTGGTGATTAAATTAACAAGTCTTAAATTAAACTAACCAGTATCATCATGAAGTATTTCTGTCACAGTGGCCCCTAAAATATTTGTCAGGACTAGATGTCTACTGTTCAAGAGGCTGTGAAAAAAAATGCATAAGAAAATGGGGCCAGACAAACCCATCTACCTCTTAAAGTGAGGAGGCCACTGCTGAATGGCAGGCACCTGGCACAGTACAGGTACCTCTCCAGCACCAAAAGCAACATTTTTCTCAATCTCATCCTAGTTTGAATACCTTGACCTGACTGTCACGTCCAATATTACACCATAAACCAGTGCTTGTTTCACCGTTTTTCTTTAGCTGTTTCAGTGTGTTTGGTTAAACTCTCAAGCACCAGAGAGCAAGTTCATAGTGATGATAGTCCTATACACCCCAAGTCACTGAGAGGTAAAGTAACTTGACCAAGGTAGTGGTTAACTAAGTGGCTTACCCTTATTTGTACTGCTGCTGTAACTGTGCTAAGAGGTTGGGCTCCTGTTTGAGCAGGAGTAAACAGATCAGGCCCTCGTTGAGTCACTGGCACAGTCAGAAGAACTTCAACATCCTGCCACCGGCAATGATGCTTAAGGCACAGCACACCAGGCAATGGGGGTCTTTGACTTTTCTGCAGGAGCAGCTTCCCCTGACGTGGTCTGGCCAACAAGGCTTTCGAGGCAAAAAGCAAGCATTTACTCCAGATTAACACAGTACTCATGGAATTACACTGTTTGCTTGACTATGACTACTGCAGAATATCATGCACAAGGTACAATGTTACATGTACACTGAAGAAACAGAACCAACCCCACAGACTGCAAGGACAAAGGTTACCAACACATCTTCATCTTAGTCCTCCCCAGGCCATGTGGCACAGTCTTGATTCCTTATTTCTCCTGCATTAATTCATCAGTGAAGCTCGAGCCCACTCTCTCCCTTGCAGCTCTCAGGAAGAGATTGCTTCCAGACTCTCTCTTTCAGCTGGATGACAAGGGAAACATTCAGTGTGGGCCAGGAGAACACATACCCAACAGTGAGTTACACAAGCAGTTGTGAGACAGTACTGGAATGTCAGCAAACAGGATCTTTGGGTCTAGCTCCAGCTCTGGAGGCAGAGAGCAGCCTAAGTCATCATCAACAAGAGGCCCCATCACACCAGTGGGTAGATTTACTTTGAAAGGTGATATGGCAAAGCAGATGAGCCTTGCTGCTTTATAGGCCAGGACTCCATTCCCAGCTCTGTACACAGCCTGCACACTGCAGTTTATCTGCAAAACAGGTGCATGACCACTGCCTCCCAACAGGAAGGATAACTGGCTTGTAGGAGTGCACGTGCTAGCAGCAGCGGTGGAGCATGTGGGATTAGACATCACAGACTTCTGGGCAGCAGTAAACAGCATTGTGACTGTGTCTAACTTCTCCCCCTGCACTCGCCCTTCCCTTGTCATTGTGTGGGCTGGCAGGCTTGCCAAATGTGTCAGAGCCACATGAAACGCATGACACTTGTGACCCTGTCCTCGTGGCCCCTAGGCTGACGGTCAAGTCTGAGACACAGACTAACCCAAGAGGAAACGAGGAAGGTCCTACCCAGACCATAAAAGACTGCAGGACGGGTCTCAATGTGTTTGTTTATTCTGCAATTTTTAAGACGGAAAAAAAACCCTGTAATAACAACCAAGCTTTTGATTTCTGTACTATGTATAGCAATTCTCTTATATGTGAGCTCTGCGTGTGCTTGTTGATGTCAATGCCCTGTAACCAAGAGCCACCGCTGCCTATCACACACAAGTCCTCATTATGTTGCATAACAAATTACCTTTGTTGCCTAACAGAATGGCACAGTAGATTTTGTTGTTGCCTCGTGTAAACTTTAGTCTTGCGAATTCCATTTTGCACTGACGCATTGCTTCTGCCTGACAAGTGCTTTATTTCTGTTGTTAAGCAGCGAGCTTCACTATACGCAGGCGGCTACAGAGCCTGAAAAACAAGTTCAGAAATACATAAATACGCCACCACTATGTCTGCAAAACAATCAGCCACGTGGATCCTGACTGCTGCGTAACACTGGGCTTAGAGGCTGCAGCTACACATCCTGGGAGGCAGCACCGCTGCACATTCATCCCTCGTGGTCATCTGATGTTTTCAGTTACAAGGAAAAACAGGAGCATAAAGAAACAAAGAAAGTGGCAGAACAGCAAAGGAATTTTAAACCGACAAAGAATTCATGGTGTTGGCATTTTAGTGCTATACTACTGCCTTTTTAATGGATTTATCCAACTGCATTACATTGTCTCTTGTTTTCAGTGTTTAAGTACTGTTTCTAACTAAAAAAACATCAGTTACAATGTTCATCTATTAAAGAACAAAGTGTGAAAATATTAGCAAATTCATCCGTATGATTACAAAATGTTAAACCTCACTAGGCACTCCTGAGTCTTCCTTCTTTATATATGTTCAGCACATATTTCAGGGGAAGGAAAACATTTACTGCCAGGCTTCAAACAGTGTTTCCTTTCTTAAAACGTTTTAGTTGGCAGCTTCTTCTATTGGCATATGACCAATACTCTGGATAAGTGGGAAAATAGCGGTGATATCTACAGGCCAGATTTTGCCACTTCTTAAAATGAGTAATGCTATCTTATTTTCATATGTCCTGGCCATACCCTCTACTCAGAGCACTACTGGAAACTCACTGATAGCTGCTCCCTACTTTCCCTGGACAAAATCCAAAGAGGAAGAAAATCTAGTCATTACAAGGGCAAACTTCAATAAAGTCTGAGAGTTGGCCTGCTGGGATAACCCTAAATAAGGGTAATAAAATCTGGATGCTAGCTTATTTAAAAATGCACGTTTTGCCGTCCCCTCCTAGTCCTTTGAGAAATGTATGTTCCAATCTCCAACACACACTCATCTCCCATGCACTCTCCAAATTTTTTAGCTGCTTCTTAGTTGAACCTGCCCTTTCATCAGTGCTCCTGTCACCCCACTGCTCACCCCATCTCCTCCGTGGCCAAGCAACAGTCATCAAATAAATCATTGGAGACATTGTTGGACAATGGGTGAATGAATTACTGCTGAGGGATTGGGTTTTGCCTCTATTTACTGGCTGTAGTTAGAAACACTTGAAGCCAAATTTCAATTACAGGGATAAAATAAAGGCCAGCCCAGTCTGGGCATTTTAAGAGATAATTGTACTTCAGTAAAGCACTAAGGCACGGTTGTTTTCAGACATTGCTGCTCACGGCTAATGGTGCTGGTACAAAATCTACCTGGGTATTACTGCAGACAGCTTTGGAGAGCTGTCACGGGAATGAGTATGGTCAGTGAAGGCAACAGGGTGCCTGGATGCTTGAGGTTCAGGACAGCAAAACAAAATCTTCGTAGGAACCTGAGGTATGTGAGCACTCTACAGCTGTAATTATGTTGTTATTACAACAACTACTCTTTAGCTTGTGGAAAAATATCGTGAGCAGTGTTAAGTGGAAGAGAGGGAGATTACAGCCCTGCCTGCTTCACAGTAAAACACCAGCCCTGAAGCTGTCGGCTTCTTCATCTTCACAATATGCTTATGACACAGGGCCTGGGAAATTTCAAATGATGGCTGAAAGAGCGGGATTTCCCAGGAGAGAGAACAAGAGAGTCAAAGAAGACTTGATAGAAGCATTCAATACAGGAGATAGGAGCTTGGCTCTTTCCTGTCCTGATGTTTGAACACAGGGATATGAAAGGAAATGGAAAGGGTAGAAAACTCAAATCTGCAGAAAAGAAATACCTTTTCACGTCAAGATTTAAAGTGAGTCTAGAGAAAGTCTGGACATTAACAAGAGTAGACAGTAACCCAAGTCCTGTTTATGCTTCACATGTTTTGACACTAACACGTCTTGTTTAAGTCCTGCTCTCAGCTCTGGGCTGACTGGTTACCCTCTTTTAATAATACAAGAACAATATGACTTCAATGCAATTTGAAGGGCAACATTTTAAATCGTAAAATCCTTTTCTACACAGCACATAATTAACCTATGGAACTCATTCCCACAAGATTTCAGTTGAGCTGAGACTCCTCCAAAAAGAATTGTACATGTATTTATTAGCTGGCCTGATTCCACTTGGGGCAAGGGTAGTAAACATTTAATTGGGTATTTGTAAATGATCCTTTTTAAATCCCCGTGGAGAACATGCCAGCAGCCCTAAAGACCTCAGCCACAGGAATGATACACCCAAGGGGCAGGAATTCTCCAGGGCTGCACTTTAACAGTTGATTTCTCCTCAACAAGAGATGGAGCTGAAAGTTCAGCTCCATTGCAGTTGGCAACAGCGCCCTCGGGACTTGACCCGCAGCCCTGGCAGTGGATGGGTACAGGTAACAGTGGGTGGGCACAGGTAACAGAGGGTGGGCACAGGTAACGCAGTGACCGCACACCTGCAGTGACCACTGACCACACACCTGTCCATTGGTGAGGCTTCCTCACACCTGCCGAGCTCACCGAGTGTTCGGATTCGCAGTGTTTTTGTCGTTCAGCAGCTCCAGCAGAGTCAGGGCCCCTGCACAGCCGACACTTTACAAACACAGATCTGCTGACACCGAAATCCTGACCACGCGTTTGTTATTTCCGTGCCGGCAAAGCCACCGCTTNGGCCCCACAGCGCTGGGGCAGTTCGGCCACACCGCGCTGGGGACCCGGGGGCTCCGTTCTTCCAGCTGCCTTAAAGCTAACGCTCCACCTGGGGAGGCCAGACTGGCTACAGTGCCTCTGCAGCACTGTACCAGTTTGCCTCTGCCTCTCAGGGACGGGGGCATTGAGATGGGACTGGACCTCAGGAGGGGACATATCCTCCTGTAGCTTGGCCGCGCGGAAGAGCAGCCTGAGAAGTGGCTGAATTGCAATGGAAGACCCCTGGAAGCTGTGGGCTTGTTTAAGGTGCTTGGTTTAGCTTCACTCATCAAAAAGTCAGGGGTCTTCTGCAAGGAAAAAGGCATTCACCCCTGCACCTTGGAACCCTGTTAACTGCAAAGGCAGCCTCAGCAGCCTGTGCTGGAAACAGAGCCCTGTCAGCACAGCACAGGGGCTGAGCAGGCAAAGGAGACATGAAAGCTGATGTTACTCTTAAAAAAGACAAAACAGAACCTGGGCAGGAGCAGAGAAATGAACCTAGAAAGGAAAGGTAACATCCAAACAAGCTGATTGAGGAGAAGTACTGGAGAAGAGGGCAAGAAAGATTTTACCGTTTTTGCCTCTGCAATTCATCTCTGCTTTTTAGGACACAACTGTTCTCTCTACACAAATCTACCAGGAAGGAGCTTCTGCACCTTTTGTAGAGGGGTTTCTTCACCTCTGGACAGAGCTCCATTCCTCTTGGGGCAAGTTAAGCATTAGGCCCATCTCCCAAGACCCATCTTCCAGGTCAAAATGCAGCCGAGGCTGCTGGTTCCTCACCGCTCCAGCAACATGCCAGTCCCCTCCAGGTCTCCCAGGCAGATCCATAGTGACAGGGCAAGTGTGGGACCAGGCCACAATGTCAGTCTGTGGGTTGGGGTCCAGACCTGACCTGTCACAGCTGTGACCATGGCTGGAGTTGTCATATAGCTTAGGTCAAGACTGAAGGCTCCAGGGTTAGCTGAAAGAGGCTCCTGAGCCATGGGCAGAGGTGTGGGTGGAGGGCCCAGAGGAGGCTGTTTAGGCTGATTGGGGCCTATTGGTGCCCTCAGGGCCCCAACACATGAGAAACACACACCTGTACTGACTAAAGGCTTGAGGTTACTCCAGAGACCTCACTACATGGGCAAGGAGGGATCTAACAGAAAACTGCTGGAAGAGCATGGGGAGAGATCGTGCTGATGTGCAGCAGCAAGACAGGACTGTATCAGGGCCCTGCCAGGTCTCAGCAGTAAGAGCCCGGTTTCCCTAAAAATAGCCCTTCTGAAGCCACCTGCCAGAAGGCCATCACCCATAGCTGAGGAGACAAGATGAAGGAACAACGTATTTTCAGAGTAACTGCAAAAATCAAACACACTATTTCAGTATTTTACAATGGCATCTGTGATCCCACAATTAAGCAGGGTTTGGAGAGGCAGCTACAAGTTTCTACAGTTTTCAGTTTCTTTTCAAAACTCTGACTCTGTGCATTTGCAGCCTGAAGTTTCAAGAAAGCTCAAGCTTCACTGTGCTGGGTTTCCTCAGCCTCAATCCCTGCAGAAAGCATTCCATGTACACATTGCATCTCTCCAGATTTTATTCTCATTCCAAATCTGCAAGTACAAATATAGTAACATTCCATTCTCCTAATGCACACTTACAAGATGTGCTGAAATGTCAGATGCTAAATGTTACAAAAAAGCACTTTAGCACGTTCCTGTTGATGTGCAATACAACAGAGAAGGCAGAAATTGCTTTAACATCTGTTGATTTATTAGATCTGAATACTCTGCTCCTTTCATCTGGCAGCAGCAGAGCCATTAACACTGCAGCAGCTCCTTCAGAGCTTGCAGCAGAGCAATGTACAAACCTTGAGAACGGCCCCATTTCTGTGGGATTTTGGTCACGGCTCACTCTACCCAAATAAGAGCTGCCGGAGCAGAGGGATTATAGGAAGGTGAACCCAGCAGAGAGGAGTGGGCAGGCAGGTAATGCCCCTGCTGTGGGGAGGAAGCAGGGGTGAGGCTAGAAAGCTTCCTACCGCCGTAGCTATTGTGTCCCTGCTTCCTCTGCCGCACAGGCAGGGAAACCATCGCTGACGCAGCCCTGGGACAGAGCTCACACTGCGGCACTGCAGGGCTCTCCAACCCGATCAGAAGCGGCTCCCGACAAGGAGTATTGCTGAGTCATTCCAATGGAAGTGATACAGGGTCCTTCCCCATGGCCGGTATTGTTTCTCATGCGGCTAAAAACAGCCAGTTGGCAATATTCCTTCCGCACATTTGAATTACCCAGAAAACTCAACTCGGCCAAAAATGTTGAGATAACAAGATTTTTTCCTGCTTCTGGATGGGAAACAGAATATTTTGACGTATTGAGAGACTTCAAAATGAAAAAGAAAATCAAGGTTTTGTTCTGATAAATTTGCATTTCCTCAGGGAGTGGGGGGCCAGGGAATCACTTTGTTAAAATTTCCCAGTCAGCTTGAAGAACAAGGATATGACCTTGTAGAAGTCAACTGTGACATGAACATTTTCTCATAACAGAAGACACAACCACTACTTTACTGTGGATCAAGCAATGTGGCTGGTATGTCGAACACTGCAAAGGAGAAAACGTGTTCAAACGCATCTTGTCCAAACCCAAAGCTCCACATAAAGGCAGCACAGGTGGGAGCTCAATGACCTTGCCCCACCTCTGGTCCTGCCCTGCCCTTCCAAGAAGAGACTTGGAGCTTTCTGTGAATTAGGGACGCAGCCTGCCTCCTCTTAGAGAGCATTTAAGAGAGGAGTAGCTATCACAGGCTCTTGCATTGTTAGCACAGCTGGCTGGTGTGTTGGCTTTTGTCAAATGTCTTCCAAGTTGGCCATTGCTCCCTTCCCTTCTAAGGGTATGGGCGCAAATCCGCTCTGAGCATCGATCAGGCAACTACAGCAGCTGTCAAAACCCTTAGGCTGAAAAAGTTGTGAGGACAAATTTGTTTGGAATCAAATTAGGATTTCACCATGGGATAAGCATCAGGTTAAGCTGAACCACCTCAGGAGCATCCTTTAAACAAGCAGTCCTCAGTTCTCCTTTTCTGCTGGCAGGAAACCTCTTCACTGCAGCGTATTACTTTACCCAAATGGGCTCATATTTTCCTAATATTGAAAGGATAAACTGCCAGAGCAGCTAAATATAGGAACAAAATAAACTAACTGCAGGAGAAATAAAAGCTTATTTTGTGTCTCTTTTGATTTCTTTAGCAATATTTCTTTCCTTTTTCTAAAGTACCTTGCTGAGAAGGAAAGAAAAAAATCCTAGTTGCCAAATCTGTATTTAATCTGATGTTTCTTTCTATATACTTATTATATATTCTTTCCTTTTTTCCAGTCAAGGTTCCTATGTACATGCAAGTTCTCCACAGTGTCTTAGCCAAAATATATGCTGTATTAGTGGGAACTAATCTCTTGGTACTCAAGGAGCGAGTCTCAAGAGATTTTTCTTCAGCAGAAGCTCTGTCATACCATGAGCACTAACAAATACTGCAATTCATGTCTCCATACTCTGTGTATAAAATTTAAACTTCTCATAGCTGCTTTTCTGGCTGTGATCCCCATGCAGATGTTGCTGACAATTCCCACCCCCTGAAGAAGGGAAATGCCCAGCCATATCTGGGACTGGCATGGCTCCTGAGGAACGTGCTGCAGCTGAGCAGCCTCTGCTGCTGCCTGGAGCTGCATCTCAGCAGTGCTGGAGCTGCAGCGCCTCATCGCTCCGAAAAACCACTTATCTCAGTTCAGCATCAATCCTTCCAGCTGCAGCATTAAACCACTGGTGACCTGAAACTGGGGCATAGCATGAACAGCCCTGCGACATTTGCCTCCCTCTGCCTGTGTTAAGTCCAGCTAACTTTTGCCATCTTCTGGAGGAAAGGAATAAAATGAGGGTGCTCAGTCATATTCGTGCTTTATCAAACTTGAGACATTACGGAATCTGGGTTTTTGCTATTCTTACAAAGATCACCAAGTTTGTAGCATTTTTAAGGAGCTTTTAACTATTTCATCCCCAATGCTCCAATGCAGTTCTGATTCTGCCTCAGACTCTGGAGGCCTCATGTTCATCAGAAACACTCCCAAGGTACACAGGGCATATGTGGGGTTTCCTGACAAGTTCTTTTCAACATTGCAGCCTGCTGAAAAGAACTGCTCAGTACCAGACCAGTGGTGCGTTTCCCCTTGACTGAAACAAAAATCTCCTTCACAGGAGAGCTGTGCTTTCCCGTGGATAGTGAACTCACTTCCTTCTGGTTTGTTTATAGCCCTATGTGAGGTTTTTCCTCTTCCATTCGCTTTTCCAAAAGCAGTAAGACAATAAGACATTGTTAAGTGTTAAACATCCATGTTTCTGTTTCTTGTCTTCATAACAGGATTATTAGAGCGATGAGAAATGAAACAGGGAAATGATAAGGGAGAATGGCAAAATTTAGCTCAGATTTTTACACAAAACAGAAGAAAAGAAATTCAGAAATAGTCCAGCAATGGCCAGAGGCCATTTTGGTTTTAGAAAAATTACAGATTAACCATGTACTGTTAATGAACCTGGAATCCTTGCTTCAACTAGAACACTTCGTACCCTGGAAAAGGTGAACAATGCCAACTGTGACAGGGCATAGGAATGAAGCATACAGGTCACTAACAAAATTATGCAATGCCACTTCCAACAGCACCAGGAAATAAAGTATCCATCACTGACCTACAAAATCCTTGGACTCCTCAAAAAGGGGCCCACCCTGGAGGGACAAGGGACAAACGTAATCATGGAAGGACCTGAGGATACCTGTGGAGAAGAGGAAACTCTCCACAGCGTGCGGGAGAAAACTAAAGGAGTCTGACCTTCCTCACACCTCGGGGAGAATGTCTAAGGCAAGACGAACTGGAGCTGGAATGGCACACCCAAAACTAGGGATCGGTGTGAGCCCAGGAGCCGGCTGTAAGGGTACAGACTGTCATCCATGAGACATACAGCAACAAACCAATCACTGGGCAAGAAAGGAAACTTTGCACCGTCCTCAACATCCTAAATGTGGTGGGTGCCACAGTTTCACCTCAAGCAAGAGAAGGGCACATGCAGGGACCCTGGGCAGCTTTGAAATGAACCTCGTGTTAAGTAAAGAAGATCCAGAAAATGTGTATTTGGTTTAATGAGGAGAATCAGCCCAGTGCATGGACAGACAGATGCAGGAGGTTTGGGAGCACACCCACTCCAGCAGGCATCAGAAATTCCTTGGGATCCCCAGCTGGCTAGAGATATGCATGTCACACCCGTCTGTCCAAGCCAGAAACCTCATCTATTGCCTCTTTCTCCCCAGGACAGCCTTCCTGAAGCCACATGGACGGTCAATCCAGTTTAGCTTGCTGAGCGTGTTATTCCTCACACAATAACAGAGCACAATTTACTGGCCATGAGCACAAACACTCCCAGGCAAAGATATGCCACTGACGGTCCCAGTAGTGCCCAAGCCAAAGGTAGAAGGTGATGATACAGTAAGAAAGGGCCTATCTTAAAGAAGGCAGAGAGATTCTGGCCAATATTTAGCAGTGTCAAATTATCAAATAGATAATTTCAATATCACTTAATGACTCTTTCAGCCCTAAAAAGCATGAAAATTTATGCTATTTTACTAGCAGCTTGCATGCACAGGAATAGACAAGGCAAAAACAATGACACTAATTCAACTAAAAACTAATTCAACAACAAAACATTTGATATATTTTGAATGAGTCAGTGCAAAATGAAAATATTGCCATGAGTATCAACAGGAGGAAACAGCAATTGCAAACAACTGTGATATCTCAGTGGACAGCCCCGAAGCTGAGGGCTGCAGGACAGGGGAGCCAGAACTCATTTCCAGCTCTTAGAAGGCAGGAGAGAAACAAACAGCAAACTGAAACAGAAGCCCTGGCTCACAGCACTGCATGGAAAAGGGCATTACTGCTGCTGGACATTCGGCAGCGTGGGAAAACTGAGAGTATGGGGAACAGTGGGAGATCCCCAGGAAGACTGAAATTTCTGTGTCATTTTTTGTACGTAATTACATGGACACACACGCATACACACACACACATATATATATAACCATGGAGAAAAACCCCTCCCACATACTTTCAGTACATAAGTAGTAACGTTTATGCTTCAGGCTTAGTTCTTCTAAAGTAAAAGCTGAGAGATTACACAATAAAGTGCCATTATTTTTCTTGCTGCTCTCCTTCTCTTTCCTATCTCATATCGCTTTCATTTTTTTCTTTCTTGTTAATTTCACTTCTTTCTTCCCCCCTTCTATTCCTCGTTCTCCCTACCCCCCCATATTAGCATTTCATCCCTCCACTCATTCTTGCTCTTTTCCTGCTGCTTCTGCTCTTCTGTCATCTTCCCAGTCATTCATTTCTTTCATACTGAATTAACTGTACCCCTGGTCTATGAATCCTGACAATCTATCTGGTTTTAATTGTTGCATTAAACTTAGCTGGACATTTCAGAGAGCTGTGTACATTTAAACTGAGGACCTTTTCAAAGTCTTCATAATTCAACTTGATTCCATGTATTTGATACAAGAGCCATATGTTTTTGTGGATCACGTATTGTTTCGCACATGTGAATACTTATGGAGCAGACCTGGATTCGGGTATCAATTGCTTTTGCTTTCTGTGCTGTCAAGTAATTTTGGGCTATGTAATAGCACTGATACTTTGAAACATGCAGAGATCTTCTCCACACTTCTAAAAACAGTCTTTAAATGTAACAAATGAGAGCCCACGATGTTGACTGGGATGTGCTTGGCACCCTTTCACGGGTGAGAAAGAAGGCCTCACATGCAGCTCCTGGTCAGGACTAACAGAATGGCAGGGTTTGAGCAGCATTGAGACCACATTGCTTCTTCATCACCATCAGCCTTGTTAACGGCCTGTCATAGATGCTGCCAGTGCTCTAAAGGTTTTCTGATTCATCCCAACAAACCCCCTAGAAACAATCAATTAATCTACTGTGTCCTCAGAGGAGATCTAGTAGCCTTTACTCAGACAAAACTCCTGTGCCTCATCCTGGTGCTAAGTCTATAAAGAAGGGGAGAGAAGAGGGAGAACATCATAATGGATTCTGGCAAAGGCACGTAAGAATTGACATTTCCTTTTCAGCAGCTAAGTCAGTAAACTGAATGTTAAATCCTACCCTAGGTGTGGGTGTCCCTGGCACATCTTTGTATCAAATGTGTGCATGTGCAGGGAAAAGTGGACAGAGACTAGGAATGATCTAAATGGAGGGGAAAAGTTCTCACACTGATTCAATTAGAGCAGTAGATGTTGTAATATAGCTTCAAGGGATAACCGAAACTTTTGGAGAGTGCTTCCTTTTTTTTTCTTTCTCTTTTTCTTTCCTTTGGCTGCTGCCACATGGAGCTCATTTCACATTTCAACCATAATGTAAGTGATACAGAAAAACAGTTCTCACATTGTGTCAGATCCACTGGTGCCGAATCCACAGGCACCCTCCTTCAAGGAGTCTGAGACAGCCGTGCCCAGAGGTTTTCCTTTTCTACCCTACTCCTGCCACACCTGGGCTTTTTCAGCGGATGAGTTTTATTTCTGACTGCCAGCCAGAAAATACTGAGTGACCACCAGAAAACAATCCATCTCGCTCAGTTCTCTGGGAAAAAGCACAGAAGTTAAATCATGACAGGTGTTCTGTACTACAGTGATGTGAGGCACAGGACAAAGAAAAAAGTGTTATTAACTGACTGTGTCAATAGAAATCCACGCTAACACCATGAGGGTCCACTGACTTCATTACTACTGTGCTGACTGGCACCAGGGAAGCATCAGTCCTGGCAAGTTCTCTGGGAGCAGGGCGCCCTTCGGTCTGTGATAGCCGGCAGTCTGGAAACATCACAGAAGTATTTTGACTGGGGGCTCTCAGGAGCTGGGGCTGCTTTGTATGCTGTGGTATTGCAGAAATGCCTCAATCTTGCTTGAACAGTAAACAAATATAACCATAGCTACAAAGATAAACCACAAAAAAAAATTCCCACTCCTGGAATTCCCAATGCAAGGTGAGCACCTTCCTCCCAGAAATAGCCAGCACCTCATCTTCTCACTGCACTGGCTCAAGCTGTGGGTGCTCAGTGAGTCCAAAATTCAGCCTTGCTCTAGTCTTTGTCAGCTCAGAAATTGAAAGATTAGAGAAAAAACAACCGTGGAAATCAAGGCAGACAAGTTTGTTCACTGAGGAGAGCTGCCTTAGCTCAGTCCTTCCCACTCAAACTCTAATCCTGCCCTCAGAGCTGGCACACAGACACCGCAACACTGAACAGGACGGTGGCCTCACCACGGCCAGGCTGGGCAGCCAAAGGGGAGGATTCATCTGCAGTCTGTATTTCTGTGTTGGCAATGGATATCACAGCTCATCCTCCAGCTGGTCTGGCTGCTGAGACACAAGGGTCGGAGTCATCTTTGTGATTTTCCTTGGCCGCTTCAGACCAGGGGCCGTGGGGAATCCCTTGCAGTCACACTGCCCCACACAAATCCCCCTGCCCAGCCCCAGCGCAGAACTGAAACAGGGAAGGGCCACTGCCAGGTCACAGTGAGGGAGCTCACAGCAGCACAGAGAATCCAGGACTTCCTTCTATCTGCAGCATCATTTCACGGGTCCTTACATTTTTCTACGATCCGCTGCACTTGAGTTTCTTTAGCAAACCCTGTTTCTCCTAATACTTTATAAATAGTCAGTTCTTTTTCAAATAAAGGGCAATAGCTGATCATATAAAGAATATTATAATTCATGTAGGATCTAATAAATTGTGAACACCTTAAACTCTGTGACATTGGGAACTACAGAACTTGGTGATTTTGTTGCATAAATACAAACTGCTGCTACAAGCTAGCAACAACCCTATGTCCATGCATGAACAGATGAGAGTATTGCATGGAAAGGGATATTTCCTTAGCCCATACCCTTTTCTTTTTTTCTCATTTCACATTTTGCAATTACAAATGTCCTTGTTTGATCAAGATCAATGGACTACACAGTGATTTTTTTTGGGTCTGAGTAATATAAAATGAACGTTTACTACCAAAAATGTCAGTCAGTGTGTACACACACATTTTCTGTATTTATAAAGTCTCAGTTGCCAAAGAAGGATGGTATCCTGCATGTATTTACAGGAAAATTTGTCTATGAAGATTATTTGACACCTTCTAGTTCTCCAAAACAAGTGCTGCTTTCCACAACACTTCATTAAAATTTGTACAGGGCCACACTCCAAAACACAAGAACTCAGAATGATTTGTTACTTGAGGGAAATTTTCCTTACAGGAGAGATCAGTGGTTAAAAATATGGAACACCAGAGCAATGGTAAAAGCCTGCTGTCAGGAGTGGTGGCTGCAGCCCCTGTGGCAACAGCGAGAGAAGGAGAGCAGCAGCAAAGCGGAAAGAATCCGCGAGGGGAATGGAGCCGGCAAAAGCAGAAATGTGCAACCGCGTATTTCCAGAGCGGGAATTCCCCACATCGCAAGACCGCACGAAGAACGTCCCGCAGGCTGGGAAACACCTCCCACCCCCGTGGCTTTTCTGGGCGATTTCTGGCACTCGGACGCTGCTGCGGCGGGAAGCGCGGAGCCCCCGCGGCCGGGGGGACACGGGAGCCGCTCCCCGGGCGGTGCGGGCGGCGCGGGGCCGGCAGAGGGCAGCGCCGGGCCGGGCCGGGGCTCGGGCGCTGCCCCGCACCGGCCCAACTGCAACTACTTAGGGTGTGCTCCCGCTTCAAACTCCGAAACGTGTCATGTGCAACATCAGAAAGGCGCACTGGTGAACTCTCCGCCTCTAATGGGAAACACTTGAGAGTTCTACCAAATCTGTCACTTTTTAAATGAAAACATGAAAAAGAGCTGAGATAAAACAAAACAACAGAAAAAAAAAAAGTTGGAATCATGCACTTTGATTCAGATACTGAAAAATTTTCCTCAAGGAATGGAAAAACTGATGGGAAAAAAAAAAGACAAACCAAAATCTTCTGGTGCTTGCAGCAGCCGGAGCAGACATTCTTCCCTGTAATCCCCTCGGTCCTTTCTCGCTTCGGGAAGGGAAAAAAAACCCCAAACCCTTCTGTGATGGCTTTTAGAGATTTTGGTACCTTAAGATGTTTAAACAAGTGGTTCCTATTTCTGTTCCAAGGCAACTGGTTACTGTCCCAGACAACACTGGCTGCTCTGGGCTGAACTGAACTGAACGATGGTTTATCAAAAAGGCGGAACCAAGCGGCGTCCAAAGCAAACTCGTTGATTTTGGGGAAAGAGTAGGTTAAGAACTGTTCCCTGGGACCGGAACTATAACAGGCCGGGCTGCTCTACAGGAGATATCATCAGAAACGTGTATTTTAAAAAGCGTTATTGCTAACTTTTTAAATCTTCTGTTTCTTTCTTTGAAAACGTCTCCGTATCTCGGAGGTTTCATAGGAACCAGAAAAGCAACTTGTAAGGCCGGGGACTGAGAGGCCGCCCCTTCCCCTTGCCCTTCCCCTTGCCCTTGGCCTTGCAACAGCCCCTGCCTGCCCGGCAGGGCGGCCGCTGCCCCGCGCCCTCCCGCCGCTCCCCGGGAACATTAGACCCACGGCAGGATCTAATGAGGACATGGATTGAAGCGCCTCTGGAGCCCCTCTCCCACTGGTGCAAGCGAGGATCCCCGGGGCCGTTCCTGGACGCGGGGTGCGAGTCCCTCCTGCCTCGCCTGGGGCTGCTTTGAAGGCAGAAAGGGCTTCAAGCAGCTCCGCGCAGCGCCCGGCGGGTACGTCCCCAAAACCTTGGTGAAAACCTAACAAGGCACAACTCTGGCTGCCCAAACCTCAGGCTCCTGAAACCTGCTTCCTCCCGAAACCCCTCCCGGCCTCACCCCGTGCCCGGGGGCTGTTTCAGTAGCCAGGCGGCCAGCGGCGGTGAACATTTATCGGGATTTCGTTGTCTGGGCTGTGCGAACCGTTACCGGCGCCGCTTCTGATTCTCCGCTGGGGCTGCCAGCAGCTCCTCGGCGGGGCTGGATGTGGGGCTGAATGTGGGGTTGGATGCGGGGTTGGATGCGGGGCAGCCTTCGTGCCGCAAGAACCATTTGTACCCGAGCGCGGGGAGCAGTCAGGAGCCACGTACCAGATGCCGCAGACGTTGTGGCTGATAAGCACCAAGGGATATCACCTCCAAAGCAAGGAGCAGAGGAAGCGCAGGTCAACATGTGCCTGATGCACTTTTTTTTCCTGAAGATCTTGTTAAAAGCAACACCTGAAAAAAAAAAAAAAAAGAGATCAGTAGCGAGTGGCTCTTTTTTGTTTCTTCCCCGTTTTGATAACTTAGAACATTACGCCTCGTGTTATGCTCAGCTTCGCCCTGTACTTTATTGATTGTTTGGGTTTTCAAGGAACAAAACGATAGTAACGAAAAGAATCACAGTTATCGCTGGAAAAAAAAAAAAAAACGGGAAAAAAAGCGACATATCTTAAAAAACAGGTCAGTAATTCTTCGCGGCGGGGCCGGCAGCGTGCCTCCAAATCCGCACCTTTGCAAGGACTGTTTGCCCGAAGAAGTGGAAGCTACCCCGACAACCCACAAATCACGAACCTTCTCCTCCCCCAGAGCCCATTTACCGAAGCCCCGCGGTTTTTCTTCAGACGCCCGTCCCAGCCAAGCGCCAGATGCCCATCAGTTGCCAGTGAGATGTCCCGTGCCCGCATTCACCCCAAGCTGCCTCTTGTCATCGAAAACAGTCCCTGTGAACGAGAAAGATGAAATTCCTCCCTGTTATTTCGTGATCGCTCCGAATTTTTCATGTGGGGTGAGGGGAAAAAATCCTTTTGGAGAGAGAAGGAAATTAAACGAAAGTAGGCGAACAATTAATCTGTCAGCAAAACCGTAGGGTTTACAGGGGCCAGCTGGGAAGCCAGGAGCTTCCGCCGGTGTCAGGAGCCACCTGTGTGCCCGCACCCGCATGCGCCCTCAGGGAAAACCGAGTCTGGCACCTCCGGCACTGCAGGGCAGGGTGGCGTTCCTCCTGCCGTTATTTTATAACGGGAAAAGGCTTTATACAGCTCGCAAACCCTCTCTCAAAGGCAGAGCAGGGAGAGCCGGTGTTTCACTTTAAAATCGCACCTGATGAGATTTCTCAGGGTATTTGCTCACTGTGCAACTTGAGGGAGAGCAAGGCTCTCCTTCCCTGCCAATGCGTTCCTGATCTCTGGTCCTCGGCTGCCTCTTTCCGGGACACCGGGCAGGTCCCCGCAGGGGCGCAGCCCTAGCCGGTGCCCGCCGCCCGGCGCCGTGTGCCTGGGGCGGGAACAAGCACGAGGTTTTGTCGAAAGCCGAATTCTTCTTCAGGAAACACGCAGCTGATTTTGAACGAATTCCCACCAGCCCACCAAATCCTGCAGCTGCTTGTTTGGCCAATAAAACCCCATGTGGTTTCTAAACTTACGGAAAGAAAAAGGAAAAAGATGTCCATCCAAGTAAACTATAAGTGAAAACTCATTGATTACCTCCGCCTTCCTGCCTCTGATTTGATTAATCATTTGCCATCATGCTTTCCGAGTCACTTCTGTGTTGGTTTCCCTCTGCCTGAATCCTGTAAGACTTTTCCAGAAGGGCGGCTGTGATGTTGAGACCAGCATACTGTAAACAACCACAAGAAGCAGAGCGAATGTTTTCAATACAGCTCGAAGACTAAAATAAACTCATTGGATTAGGCCAGCCCGAGCGATTGTTTTGGTGAACGCTTCCCAGGCCCGCTGCTGAGCACATCCCCAAGGGCTACCTGGGGCGGGCGGCGGTGCCGAGGAGGCCCCGGGCGGCGGAGCGGGCGGCGGGCGGGCGCCGAGCCCCACCGGGAGGAGCCCCCCCGGTCTGTGCAGGGGCGCATCCCTCCTGCGGGGCAGATGTTACACTGCCGCAGAGCAGAGCCTGCCAGGGCGGCGATGCCCCGCAGCCCCAGGGATGGGCTTCTGGTGGATTTCGCATAGATGGATGGAGAAGTCGCAGGGGAACCGCAGAGCCGGGAGCCCCGCCTGAGGCCCCTCTCCCTGCCCACCTCCCGGCCGCCGCGGTGTGCC
Source organism: Rhagologus leucostigma (assembly GCA_013397725.1). Classification (NCBI taxonomy): domain Eukaryota; kingdom Metazoa; phylum Chordata; class Aves; order Passeriformes; genus Rhagologus; species Rhagologus leucostigma. The sequence continues at coordinate 293,493 of VZTD01003481.1, forward strand.
CAGGGCTGCCGGCGCCGCTCCGGGGCTCAGCGCTGGGCTCAGGGCTCTGCGGCGCTTCTCGGGGCTCTCCAGCCGGGTTAGCCTGGCCCTGCCAGAGCCCGCTACAGTGTCGAGCTTTTTAGCCCTCGCAACATTTTTTCGCCGTCTTGTATTGCCCAAAGCACCACGCCGGCTGTCCGTGCCCGCCTGCACGGAGCTAGTCCGCCGCGTTTGAGGCTGGGCGGTCTCTCCTGAGAGCGGGCAGGAGCGGACGCCGCAGGGCGGGCCGAACCCCAGAGCGGGGAGAATGAGGGTCCCCGGNCGCAGGCCGGGACGGGCCCGAGCCGGGGCCGCCGCAGCTCGCCGCGCTCCCGACCGTCACACACGCAGAGCGGAGATTTTTTAAGTAACAAATGTACTTTTTTATTTTTGAAACAAAAATATCATTTTCGGCTTAACAATAGCCGGATCTCGCTGAATGAAGCCTTTGCATATTTTCCTGTTTTAATTGGTTGTATAATAAACAGTCCTGACCCCGCACTCTCTTTTCAATGAGTTCAGGGTGAAACGCGGACCATGGGACTGGAAATGACTTTTTCACCACTTAAAACACGGACAAGAATACCAGGAATCAGGCGGTATTAAACAGCCGCTCCGGCCGGGGCGGGAGGGAGGGTGCAAGGTAAGAGCTCTGTGTGTGTCTCCTCACGGAGCTTGGCTCTGCCCTGCCCGCAGCCACCGCCACCGTCGCCTACCNCGCCATGCCGCCGGGGAGCGCTCCCGGCGCCCAGGGCTCTGCCACCTTTCGAGCCCGGCCAGGGCTTCAAAGGACCTTTGCGGCCGGAGAGGAAGAGAAAGCTGCAGTTGCAAAACATCTCCCGGAGCTGGCACTGCCCCGGGTGCTGGAGCAGCAGAGGGGCGCTGGGAGTCCGCTCAGCCTCGGGGATCAAACTCTGTCCTTCCCCGACAGAGGCAGGCTGCTTCCACGCCTGCTCCGGGCAGGGAGAAAACACCCCTCGCTCTTCTGCTTTCATCTCTCGCCAGCGTTGCATAAACCCGGGGCCGCTCCGAAAGGCAGCGGCGGCGGCTCAGCAGCCCTGAGCCCCCCTTCCCTGGCTCTGGCTCCCGGAGCAGCCCCGCGGCGGGCGGCGGCCCTGGAACCGGAGGAGGCTCTGCGCCAAGGTGCTGTCCTGGGGAGCGCGTCCTGCTCCGTGGTGCATTCCTCCTGCCGTCATTTATATAACGGGGAAAGACCTTACACAACGCGCAAACCCAGGGCTTGCCAAGAGTGCGGCGCTCTGCCGCTTGATTTTGGAAGGGGCCGACGGGGCTGGGCGGCGGCGCGGCCAGGGACAGGTGGGAGCCGCAGGAGGAGGTGACGCGGCGGCCCGGGGCGAGGGAATGCTGAGTGACCGCGGGCACCCCTCGGTCCTCTGGCGATGTTCGTGCCCGCGGAGCCGACTGTAGAGGGGTCTGTACAGACCCCTGCTCCGGCTCAGCTCCTGCCGTCCCAAGTGCCCCGGGGTGCGGCCCGATCCTACACATCACCCGGGGCTGCCCAGCGGGCTGGGCGCGAGCCCGCGGGGAGGCAGAGCTCGCACGGGATACTCGGTCCCTGCGGGACGGCGCCTGGGTGCTCGGTAGCGCACAGCACGGTTCGCGGTGTTCGGTTCCGCAGGGGCCGGTGCGCGCTGCCCAGGCAAGCACCAGCATGCAGGGAGATGACGGCCGCCCCCCTTCCCAGGCCGGCGGGACCGAACGGGAGGCCCGGCCGCTCCCGGCAGTGGCAGAGGCCGAGCTGCTGCCGGCAGGACCAGCCCTGCCTCGGGCCGCCGCCCGTCAGCGCCCGGCGAGGGCGGCCAGGCCAGCTCGGGACGGCGGCCGGGCTCTCGCCGTGATTTCTCTGCGAGTTTATATTCAGTGCAGTCTCTGTTTATAAAATACAGAAAACGATCGTGAAAACATCCTACAGGCGCGACGGCCACAGCCGGCCGGGAGCGGCGCGCGGAGCCCGGGGCGAAGGAGAGCAGAGCCCCGACCGGGCACAGGGAGCTCGGCAGACGGACAGGCCCCTGGCCTGCAGGGAGAGCGGCCTCACGGCCCTGCCGGCCCGCTTCTCTCCCAAACGCGCGGCTCCCTGCCTCTCTCTGTGGGCTCAAACCGGCCGCTGGAGAAGCACAGCGGGACCTGGGTGGAGACCACTCGGGAACTGGAATAGCCCCAGGGGCCGCACGTCCCTGCCCGGTGCCGGCCTGCTGCCTCCTCTCTCTGCGCCTGGCACGGTCAGGTATCGCTTCACTCAAAGCTGGCGAGCCCCAGCGATTCCCGGGAGTGTGCCAAGGGTGCTTCAGCCTTTGCTTCAGGCCGAGCGACGGCACAGTCCAGGAAGGAGCCCAGGGAGGCGCCGGTAGGCCTGTGCGGGCGTCCGGGGAGGTGCTCCAGCCCTCCCTTCGCCCGTGCCCACCTCCGGTGGCGGGGGTTTCCCTTGTGGCCTCATCGTACCCCGGAGGAAAGTAGCGGTATTGTCAGTACCTATCTAATATGGAACAAGCAGCCAAGGCCCTGAGCCTTCCGGTGCAAAGCTGCGATCCTCGGTGCCCATGAGCGGTGCTACCTCGGCCCTGCACCGCCAGCTCCCACGCGAGGGCCCCGGGCAGGTCAGAGGCACAGAGAAGCGCGTCGCTCCCGCAGAGCCACAGCTGGCAACGGCGCGAGTCCCGGCCGAGTCCCATGTGCTCTGGCATCCCCGCTTCGGCCTTCGGCCTCCCATTACAACGGTGTTCGTGCAGAGGCCAGGCTCGCTCCGTCCCTCCCTGTGCCCGGGGCGGCCGCTCGGCCCGCAGCTCCCGTGCCCCGCTTTCTGCACCCCTCGTGCGTCTGTGTCCGCCCGGGAGCGGAGCCCCTCGGCCGCACCAATGCTCGCAGCGCCCTCCCGCCCTCCCCGCCTGGGGAGCGGGGCCAGGGGGCACAGCAGGGCCTCGGGGATGGCCCAGCGGGTTCCCCGGAGCCCTTCTGCCCTGGCCGTGCCAGCCGAGCGGCAGAGAGGCGACCAATCCCCGAGTCTCCCACCGCTTTCTGTGACTGGGCTGGAGGCTGCCGCTTCCTGCCGCGCAGGGAAGCAGGCCCTGACAGAAAGGGAGAGCGTCAGGCAGCCGGGCAAGGGCAAGTGCCAGGCCCCTGGCAACGGGCGCGGACTGTTCAGCCCCGTTACCGGATTTCACCCCTGGCAGCCGTGTCCGGGGCAGCGAGCTGCCCGCACGGCCCGAGAAGCGAACACCCTCATCCCCGCTGCTGCCGCGGAACTGCAGGCCTGGCCCAGGCCGGGGTCCAAGGGGGACCCACTGCGTGCCGGGCCGGCACCGGGCGGGGGCCGCCCCGCCTGACCCATTCTCTCCTGACCCCCAGGCGCCCGCGCAGGGGCTGCTGCCTACGAGGATGGGCATGTTTAGAAGCGAGGCCCAGGCCGCTGCCGCAGCCACCGGCCTGGCGAGGAAAGAGACACCCGCCTGCGGCTCCCGGCTCCGTCACCGGCCCGGGCTCGGATGGAGCTCAGGCCCCGTCGCAGCGTGGCCGGGCCGGGCTCGGGGCGACACGGGACCGCTCTTTTCCTTCAGGACCACGGCTCCGAGCACGCGGGGAAGAAACGAAAGCGGAGCCAGGGTCCGGCACAGCCCCAGGCACTGCCCGGAGGCCTTTGCCGCCGGCGCCTCGGGCCGGGCACACGGGCGAGGTGCCGGCAGCTGCCCGCCTCCCAGAGCGGAGGCGCTCCCGGGCCCGCCCGCCCCGCACGCCCGCGGAACCAACGGAACGGTCCCCGCACCTTCTCGGCCGCCGCCGAGACAGCCTCGGGCCGCCGGAGCTCTCCGCCGGTGCCTGACGGAGCGCCCAGCACGGCCCGCGGGTTCCCGCAGCCGAGCGGCCGTGCGCTGCACCGGGGAGCGCTGCAGCCGCGGGCCGGGAGCCGTGCCGCAGCCCCGAGCAGCCCCGGCACACATTGCCCGCCCCGTTCTCCGCTGCCTCTTCCCGAGCGCGGAGGAGCGGAGTGAAATAAAACGATATGGAAAGAAGGAAAGGCATTTTATTGGAGACTTTACAATGCTAGAAAGTACAATGAAAGTGCTAGTTCATTCTAGAAAAGTTGGTCCCAAAATGGTACTATGCCACAGCATCTATCAGTTTACACAAATATTTACAAAATCGCTATGAACTGGCCCCCGTTTTAAAATCGCTATTTTTTTTCCACATTAGTCTATGTAAAATTGAAGGATCAAAACCTTTTAAGAAAAAGGGAAGCATTCAAAAGCAGAACCTACCGGAAAATCCATTTTGGGCCAGGTTTGGGGCAAAAAAACTGAAGATAGTTTAAACTTTCATTATTAACAATAATATGCACACGGAAAAATATCCCAATTTACAGGAAAGAGTCTCTCTTTTTTTTTAATAACATCAAAATATTTTTTTAGACCTGTATAAAATTACTTTTAAGACCTCAGAAGACATTGTCTCCTTTAAAAAATATATTTACCGCTGCCGAAACGTTTCACGAGTGACCCTGGCGGGTTTTGTTTGTTGGTTTCTATTAACCAGCAATATCGCACAGCTGCTGTTACAGCAGTCCCCACGTTAAGTACTATTTTAACGAAAAGCCACAGCTCGGAAGAAGCGCAGTGCTTTGCAGAGCGAGGAAGAAGACAGAGGGGATGAAGAGAAGGAGGAGGACGAGCACCGCGGGCACACGGTAGTGTCTAGGCCCCGCCAGCCCCGCACCGCACGCGTGAAAATGCCTCCGCTATTTACAAACTCCACTTTACTCTCCCCATGGCTGAGCCCGAAAAGATTACGGCCGAATTACAAAGGAGCATAATTTTGAGGGCTGAACAGCCAGTTTTCAATTAGATGCTGCCCCCCCCCCCCAAAAAAAAACCCCAACAAAACCAAACCAAAAACAAACAAACCCAAACCAAAAAAACCCCACCAAACCCAACAACTCACAAACACACACACACGAGCAGAGAAACTCCCGGTGAATCCCCACTCGCCCGGAGACAGGCGGCCCGGCCGCCGCTGCCCGGCGCAGCCCCGCGGGGAAGCCCCCACACTTACACTGCCTTCTTCTCACGGAGGGACGGCTCCTACACTGACACTACACGCGGGGCAAGGCTGCTATTTCCCCACCGCGAGAGTTTGGGCACAGAGAGAGGGAAGTCCGTGGCTAGAGACGAGGAGGAGAGACACAGAGCGCAGGGGAACGCGGCGGGGTAGGAGAGGGGCAGCGGGGCCGGTGCATTTCTGTGACGGCGGCTGGCCGGAGCCTCCCTAGATGTCTATGCGGGAGTGCAGGGCGCTGTGTTTGCTGTCGTGCTCCCAGTAAGAACAGTGCATCATGGACAGCTCGGCGGGCTGACGGGCGCAGGCAAACTGGAGGCCGGCTCCGTTTGCCGCCGGGGCCGCGGGCGGCGCGGGGCTGGCCGGGCTGAGCTGCTGGGGGTGGTGGGCGTGCGGGTGGTGGTGGTGGTGGCCCATGCCGTTGTAGGAGTTCACCATGCTGGGCAGCGCCATGCTCTGCACCCGCGAGTAGGGGCTGTAGGACGCCGGGCCCGAGAGTCCTTTCACATTGACGGGGCTGACGTTCCCACCAGACATCTGGCAGGACGTGTAGGGCATGGGCGCCGGGGGCTGCGCCAGCGGCCACGAGTTGTTCATGAAGGTGGACTGCAAGTACTTGGGCGGGGACAGGTAGCCGTAGCTGTCGGGGCTGAAGAGGGTCTTGCCAGGCTGGAAGTGGGTCGGAGGCGGCCGGAAAGGCCGTTTCATCCTTCGTCTCCTGCGGTAGTTGCCCTTCTCGAACATGTCCTCGCAGGCGGGGTCCAGGGTCCAGTAGTTGCCCTTGCGCTCGCCGCCGCCCTCCCGGGGCACCTTGATGAAGCACTCGTTGAGGCTGAGGTTGTGGCGGATGCTGTTCTGCCAGCCTTTCTTGTTCTTCTCGTAGAAAGGGAACTTACTGATGATGTACTGGTAGATCCCGGACAGCGTAAGCCTCTTCTCCGCACTCTCCCGAATGGCCATGGCGATCAGGGCCACGTAGGAATAGGGGGGCTTCTGCGAGGGGTCCGGCTTCTCGGGGCCCTTGTCCGCGCTCAGCTCCTCCTTGCCCCGATCCGGCTCCTTGCTGCCGCTGGTGTCATGAGCTAGCAGCGCCACCGTGTCCTCCTCGCCGTCCGGGTAGTTGCTCATCATGGTGCCCCGCGTCCGCCGCCCGGGGCGCCCAGCGCAGCGCCGCGCGGTGCGGAGCGCTGCCCGCTGCACGGAGCCC
>VZTD01003481.1:302813-372810 GCA_013397725.1 Rhagologus leucostigma
GGGGTCTCCGCCACGGGGACACGGGGCACGGCGCCACCCCCACGTCTGGCCCCGGCAGCCCGGACGAGGATTCCCACGAAAGCCGCGCCATCAGCTGAAGCGCTGATAAGACTCGAGTAGCCCGAGTGGTTTGGGTTCTTTTTCTACTCACCCTCTTCAGGCAGCAGAACCTGGAAGGTCTGGGGAGGGTTTGTTTGAAAATGCGGCAGCCTTCCTCTCGCAAAGGTTGTTTTTTTTTCCTTTTCTCTTGGCGAGAAAACATGTCCGGCGGGGAGCGTCGGTCCGCCCCTGGCTCGGAGAGTCTCGCTCCCTTTCGGCCAGCGCAGCCGCCGCCTCAAGGCACCGGGGCAGGGCTCTCGCCTCCCGCACCGAGACCCGGACGGGGACAGGCGACACAGCCCCGTTGTCAGTCCTGCGGCTCCTACTCCGTTCTGCTGCGCCGCCGCGCCTCGGCTCCCGGGGACGGACACACGGCTGGTGCCCCGTAAGGACGCACCTTTCGGGACCGCTCGAGCCCGCAGCACACTGGGGCCATACACACGTTAACCCGCACTAATTCGGTTCACGCAGCAACGACGCGGATATGGATGTAAGAGCGGCCCCGGGCGCGCCTTGTTCCGAGTCCCGTTTCCCTGAGGAACGGGATCGGCGGCGGCGCGGGGCTCCGGGAGCCGGGGAGGGCCGGGCGCTCTCCGTCCGCTCTCCGTCCCTAAATCTTGTCTCCTTCCCTCGGCACAGCCCGCAAAGCGGCCGGGACAGGGCAGTCACCAGGCTACCGTTTCAAGTATTACTAGTTTATTCCTTTTTTTTTTTCTTTTTTAAATCTTGTTTTCCCAGGTACTACTGGTCTTTAAGATCGTGGAGTATTTCTCCCCGTAACAAACCCAGGAAAAATAGGGTACACGTTAAACGCCGCGTGCGCGGGTCTGTCTCGCACCACGGCGCTCATGTGAGTTAACGAAATGTACTGCGGGAAATAAAATATTCCGGCCTCAGTGAAAATTAATCAGATTTAATCTATTAAAAGGCTGAGACGGGGGCGTTCTCCTGCGTTACCGACGCGCGGGAGCTCCGTGTCCCCGCGGGTGGAGGGAGCGGAGGTGCCCCGCGACGCGGCTGCTCCGGTCCCTCAGCCCGCGGGCAGCTCGGGCCGGGCCGGGCCGCGTCCGCAGCCGCCCCTCTTCCTTTCTAGAGCCCCTTTCTCTCCCTTTCTAAATGACGACTAGAGGCAGCGCTCGAACTCGGAGGTGCTTTTATCGGCACAGCACCGACTACCAGGAATAAAACCTTTGCAACCTCAACGCAAGCATTATGTGAGACGAAACTGCGTGCGTGTCACTGCCTTTAGACCCTAAACTCTGGCTTGGAAAAGCTTGCATTTTCAAAACCTCACCTCTCACTTGGCCTGCAAATCACCTCACTCATCTAGGGACACCACAAACACACACAATGCCACTTTCTCCTCTGTTTAGGATTCCCAGCAGCACAGTCCCGAACATTTCATAAATGCTCTTTAATTACATTACTGAGCGTGTGATGCCAGAACAAGGAAATATTCACCTGGAAAGTATCTTCTTCTGCATGAATGAGTCTCATTGTCAAAACCTTGAGCATATATAGGTGCGTATATGTTTTGCAGTGGAGAATTTAGTTTCTCATTTATGCTGTACAGCTAAAAATTTTGGTAGCTTCAGGCTTGTTTTTACAAGCTCCCAGCTGTACAAGGATTTCTGTTTTTACAGGAAAAACTAAGCAATCTATAGACCATGATGGCTGTACATCCATAATGTGAGCTTCATGAGGAACAGAGCAACTTTATTATGATCTGGACTGAAATCACATTGAATAAAGCCCATCTAACAGAGCCTGAGGGGAAGAGTCACAAATGGGCTCAATTCTCTACCAAATCCAATGGGAGTGAAAGGTTTTAGGATCAGGAGAGTAGATTTCCCCCTTCAGCTGATACTATGAAGATATTTGCATGATCCCATTTAATTTTAAGCCTGTTCCTGTTGCCTCAATATCAAAGAAATCTATCTCATGAGAAAAGACAGCCCCAGCCCTTTTTCCTCATCTATTCCTGCTTCCTATCTCTCCTCTACTCAGCTTCTCTTCCGTAGCCTGAGCCCGAGTCTTCACTACAGTATATTTGTTTATGCTGAGAGAACAGGCCTACAGGAAAACAAACTCTGTATTTCACTCCACCATTTGGTAGTTCCTTTCTTTCATCTGAAAACACAGCCTGATCCAGGGAAGGTTCTTGAATTCACACAACCGGTTACATGATGAAATGCAAACAGTTTCTTGTGGTATTAAATGGCAGCCCGCAGCAGAGTTCAGGTTGGCTGTTATGGATTCACTAGTTACGGCTCTGCAGGATAATCCTGTGTTACTGCCATCCTGCAGTTAGTGGCCTACAGCAATGCTGCCGAATGCTGCAAATAAAAACAAACAAGGCAGCCTCTGCTTTTTAGACAGAGTAGAAATTATGTCTTTTTAGGAAGCTCGAAGCAAAGATCATGTGTGTCAGTCTGACAACCTCAAAAGCAAGCCGCTCTTTCTAGCACTTCAGAATTGATGCTTATTTTTCTACAAAGCATGAGGAGGGGGAAAGAAAAAGAGGGATAAAAAACCCAAACCGTACAAGTCCACTCATGTCCAGATCACCCTGAAGTTGCAAATTAATAGCATTGTATAACAAAATTAGAGCCAAAGCAGGTGTCTCCCACTGTTGCTGCAGAGATACGTGGCTTGGCTTAACAGATAATTTTTAGGTAATAAAAAGTTCTGCGTGCTTGTTTAGACCATTTGAAAAATTGCTTAGTTAAATATTCAAGCAAGGAAAATTATACAAATTTCAGATCTTTTTGAAAAAAAGAGACTTCAAGAAAAATTCTTCTAACCAACCTACAGACATCAAAGAAAATTTGTTTCTATTACTTCTCTGAGAATATGGGTCCCCAACTATAGCCAGGATGCTCTCTGAATTTATACAATCTACCCAAGTCTGTTTTCATAAAAGGTCTGTTACTACATTGAAGCAACAATATTTGAAAAGGTTATTCAGGTTAGACGTTGAAATGCCTACATTTAGGAGACAGAGATCCACCAACACGGTGTAACAACGTAAGTGGATTGTTAGTGATGGCGAGAAGAGCAGTTCCTCACCTGATACAACTTTGCTGACGGAGGCCCTTTTAGAGAGACAGTCGCACCGGCAAAGCTGTTTCAGGCTGGAGAGCCTGTACCACAGGCTGAAGTAAGCTCTGGCATTTGACTGTTATTTAGCTGTGTCCATACTGGAAGCACTTTGCTGTGGGAGTTTTTGGGGATACTCCTGCTCAGTCTTGTGCCAGAGGCTCCTAGTCCTACAACAGACCTGGCCAGCTGGGGACATGCTTGCACATGTTTGCAGCTCTGCTGATTTTATTTTGAGTGAGCAGCTCGTGCTGACTCACTCAGACCACTGAATTTGGGCAGCGCGTCTGTGCGCTGAGAATTCAAGTTTTGTTAGCAGCTCCTTGAGAGTTTGTGTGAGGCATGGTCGGTGCTCTCTGTCCACTCTCTGCAGGCTCCTGCAGAGGAGGTGCTGCTCTGGGAGCAAAGCCAGACAGACACAGCCACATGCTGTAAAATCCATGCGTATATTCAGACTTCATCATGTACATTAGGACCGCATACGTCATGCTCCTCTTCCATTTCTGAGCAACACAGAAGCAGTTGAGCTTGGTTAAAACTAAGTAGTCATGTCCCAAGGCCTTCCAGAACTTGCAGAAGGGGCTACATCAGCCAGGAACAGGGTGCTTTTGTTTTAAATAGTCTGTCCACATCTGGAATTTGTGTATATATTACCTACCTAAACAATTTGTGAATAACCCTCTATACACACAGGCTTCTCTCCTCCTGCTTGTAGAACAGAAGCCCTGGCTGCAACACCCAGAGAACACCGTGCCAGATCCAGAGGGCAGAGGTATGGTGAGGGAAGACTGCCACACCCTACAAAGAGCACCTACGTCCTCTAAAAAACCCGAAGGGTTCAGGAGGAGTAAGTGGCGTTGCCTGCATGAACTGCACCTGCAAAGCCATTCTTTCTGCCAAGCTCCCCAGTCAGAGTGGTGCACTTGACAAACTATTCCCTCCCAACTCTAGCTGTACCTCTACCATGCTGCACTTTAAAACAATTAGAAACACAAGTTTGTTTCCTTTTAAATGTAACTACTGTGCTTCTACAAAGATTATAAGATTGCAAGATAAATATCTAGGTTTGATCTGAGAACAAATCTGTTTTGTTGGATCAAACCACACACCATCTCTAGAGAATCAGGTTAAAAGTGATGTGATGGAAGCAATTTTCTTCTTTCTGAAGGAAAAGAGCTCAGCTTCAGCCAAAGTCGACTTCAGATTACATAGTCTCCCCCCAAAACATGAATGCATAACTTGAAAGCACACACTCACTGGAGATAGAGATGGTGGTTTCAGTGCAAGGTGGATCTGATCCTCAGGCACCTCTTAGGTCTCTGCATTGTCCCAGCCAACCAGTGGGCTTGGAAGCACGATGCAAACCCAAAAGACTAGATTTCCCTTCATGGCAAGAACAGAAACTTTGAAGGAGCAGAATATTTCAGTTTAAGCTTGGCCACCTAAATTCTAGTTGATTTTTGTCTGCACAATTACCTCGAGGTCTTTTAGTTTATCTCAATCTTGTTCCAACCTTCTGAGTAAGTGAACCTGAACTGGAAATCTACCAAACACGGGAATTTGCATGACATTTCCAGCTTGTCCTACTTTTGACCTGGCCAGAAACAGCTTATCAGAGTTGCTCACAGTATTCCAGCGGTTCTCCTCTTGGTCACAATGAGAGCAAGGAAATGTAGAGCAGACCAAACAAAAAAAATAATTAGCCAAACTTTCTTAGACTCTCAGAAGGGGCTTGGTTCAAATCCAGTTGAAATGTAGATGAAAGTTCAGCCTGCTCATTTTATTACAGTTTGTTTACTTACATATAATTTAATTTCAATTTGTTTCCCTTTTTTCATCCAGTTTGTAGCTATCCCTTGCAACAAATAAAAGAGACACCCATTATGAGAATAGCTGTCAGGAGAAATTAAGCCCCACAGGCGAGTCCAACCTGGGCTGTGCACAAGTTATTCCATCCTGTGAGCCAAGGGCTCAAGTCAGAAGTCGTGCCAGGCAGCACAGCCTGGCCACAGAGAGCAGCTCTGCCTGGGGGTCGAGACACACCAGCGCCTTCCCTCTGGGGTGGGGCAGCGTGGCCAGCACTGCCTGCAGAGGGCAAAGGGGATGGACGCCCTCAGTTACAAAGATTCAGCCCCATCTCCCAGAGCTCTTTGCCAGAGCAGCTCCTGCACAACTCTGGCCACAGGCAAGGGTGGGATAGGGGATTAACGCCCTCAGGGCTTATAAGAATTGCCATGACGCCCCTAGCGGGGTTCAGAATATAAGCATCACTTATGTTATTTAACAACAAATGCAATTTTTTGCAAAATAATTCTCTCTCCACTCCTTCCTTGTCCTGTTAAGCACTTAGGTAGCTCTGTATCAGTCTTCATCTGCCTGGTGCCATAGGCGCTTCATACTAAGCATGAAATAACATTATTTGCATAGAAAAGCTACTACATGTGCCACATGGCTGAATATTGTATTGAGCCAGTTCTGTGTGATGGCTTCACGTGTGGCTGAACTCTTGCACTGCCCACTGAATATGGAAGCGTGTATTGCACTGAACACATGCTAAAGTCTCCACCAGATATTTAGAGTAACAGCTCAAAAACTAAAATTTATTATTCTCCCCTGGTTCATTTTGAATGGGCAGAACACAACAGTTGCATGTTTAAAAACTTTGATTTTAGCTCACTTAAATCAATAGCAGAGGAAATGAAGGGGTTTGGCTGTTTCTTTTTCGGAAGGTTTTTGCCTTGAGTGATGTGTCAGCTTTTAGTGCTTCGTGTATCCTTGCACCCTTCCAGAGAGAGCCCTGAGGATGTGCAGTGTGTATCAAGGGTCAAATGCACAGCTTACACTCCAGTGAGGAGAAGTAGGCTCAGCTTCACCTGAGAAGTTAATTAATCAACAGTTACAACTCTTCTTATAGTTGATATTACGACTGGAATATTATACAGCATTTAAGCAGCATGTCACCCATCTTTTGGACAATTCGAGTATTTTACAAACAGCATCATTGCTGGAAGGCATAAAGCAAAGTTTTACTTGCTATTGGATCCTCCATTAGTCATTTCATGTCACATTTTTGTACATGTGGTTTCTCAGAATTAGGTAATGCACAGGATCTTTAAATGCATCTGGGAACTCATGTGTCTAAATACTGCGATTGCTGATGTCAGACATCGCACTTTGAAAATGTGATGGGTCTTGACAACAAGAAGCATTAAAAACAATGAATGAAGGGCACTTCAGCACAGATTTTCAAGGGAGACATTGTCCCACTGAAAAAAAAAAAAACCAGAAAAGAAAGACAGAAGCAGCAGCCATTTAATGCTGCAAGCCCTGAAGAAATGTTCCCGAGCACCACCCCAGGAGCAGGCCCCTCAGTGACCTGTAAACCCGATATAAGGCTGCAAAGAACTGCATCCCTTTTCCCTGCTTGTGGGATGACTGCAAAGGGATACAAGTGCTAGGGCTTTTAAACAGGCTTTCAGAATAATGCAAAGCTACATTTGGGTTCTTTTGAAGCTGAAAAGGAATTTCCCTCTTGATCTTGAGGGGAGCAGGATTTCCCCTACTGTTTAAAACTCCTCATAGTGAAAAGGTACTTTTCTGTTTCAGTTCTTGCTGCTGGTGAGGTGTTAATCCAGCACTGTCATGGCCTTGCAGCTATTTTGCACATTTGCTGGGAATGAGGAAAAGGAGAAGCTACGGTTTATGACATATTTAAAGCTTAGTTTTTCTAGTAAAACAGACATTTACAAACCAAGATTTTACAGCCACTTTTGGGATAGAAAAAGAAAAAAAAAGCCATCTATTCTTTCTTGCTCAAGTGTCTATGCCCAGACTCTTGCCTGCCTCAGAGACTTATTACCTTACAAATACCTATATGGAAGGATTAATGTGGGAGATAACCCCATAACTCATTGATTCATGAAGCTGGTGGAAATATATATATTTTGAAAACCCATTTGTTAGGAGGCTCCCCCCTTTTTAGAGAGACTGTTAGATTTTCCTGAAACCAGCAAAGAATTTTGTTTTTGAAGAAAAAAAAGTATGGTTTTATAAAGTATTATTTTCTGGTGAATAATGTATCAAAAATCCCAGCCTGGCTTCAGTTTTTCATTAGAAATACTGTCAATTTTTGCCAAAAAGCAAAACTGCCTAACTATTCTACAACTACCTTTCTACAACTTCCTGAAAGGTGGTTGTAGTGAGGTGGGGGTTGGTCTCTTTTTCCGGGCAACAACTGACAGAACAAGAGGACACAGTCTTAAGTTTCGCCAAGGGAAATATAGGTTAGATATTAGGAGAAACTTTTTTACAGAAAGAGTGATAAAATATTGGAATGGTCTACCTGGGGAGGTGGTGGAATCACCATCCCTGGACGTGTTTAAAAAGAGATTGGATGTGGCACTCAGTGCCATGGTTTAGTTTAGTTGAGGTGTTAGGACAGAGGTTGGACTCGATGATCTTGAAGGTCTCTTCCAACCTGGTAATTCTGTGATTCTGTGATTCTGTATTCCTTTGGGCACAGGTCAGTTTCTTGTTTAAAACTGTCTTGATAAAAGATTTCTGATTAGTACTGCCCTGGGTCTCCGAAATGTCCAGCTGAAATGTACCCAGGGCGGGAGCTCGGGCTGGGAGCTGAGTTTGAGCGAGGCAGAGCCAGAGGTGGTTTGGTTGTCCCACGCTGCCAGGGAGCACCTCCACTCCTTCACATCCCTGCCAGAAACCAACCACCACTGGAAATGTTTCAGGGAAGCTTTCAATCAGCAGTAAGTTTTGCTGCTATCTAGCTGAAAGAGTCTTTTCGGAGGTTGGTTTAGTATTTTAAAAGTGAAGCTATTGTGCAGCTTCCTGCTGTGGTACCTACAATTATTTGCTGGAGGAGTGGAGGCTGCTCCCATCTTGCAGAACTGTTGTAAATGATCCAGGTGCAGGTAGTGGGGTTTTTCAGCTACACTGCTTCCTCTCAATCTCAGTGCTTCTGAAAACTGGCAGAAAAGCCATTTATCAGGGTCATATGCCCACCACACGATGGCCACCACATCTCCACAACCCTGATTAGATAAAAAATAAAGGAAAAATGGAGCTAATGTAGCTTTTTCTAAATGGTGATAACTATAGTCAGTCGATAGAACTGCTGTTTGTATGACTGAAATCAGCTTACTTTGCACATCTCTTTCATGAAACAATTACAAGATTTTTAAGGGCAGGGTGGCTTGTTCCCTCTTACCTCCTCGAATCAGTAAGAACCCACCAGGTTCTCCCACTCTCCTTCCCTTTTCTCTTAAATTTGATTTCTCGAGCCCCGTTCTGCCCGGGCTGCAAGGCTTATTTCAGTTCTTTAGTGGCTGTGTTAGTCAAACACACAGCAGATGTCAGTGCGTTACAAAACTTGGTTTGAGAATAAAAAAAGAAGTTACAAATGGGAAAGTTCAGTGAGAAAGTAAAAATGCAGGGAACTGCAAAGCTCTGAAGCCATGGAGGAGGTCACCCCTCCGTGTTTGACACATCTCGTTAACCACTAACACTGCGAGCATTACTGCAATTTTCCAGCTTCTCCTGTTGAACCCTTCTAAAGCTCTTAAATCTCTCACCCACCCAGGTTTTCTGGGAACTGCAGCACAAGCTTCCCAGCTGGTTTGGGAAAGGGATGCCGGGGTATTTTTTCCCCTTTTGCACAGTTCAGCCCGTAGAAGTGCAGCGGAGAGTGGAGCAAACTGAAAGCATCTCTGCTGCTCGCTCCTCCTGTAACCAGAGATTCTCTCCCTGCTTTAGGAAAGCCATCCCTAAGCAAAATATTTCCCTGGCCCGGGTGTCACGTCTGAAACAGAGGTGGGTCATTGAGAGTCAAGCCACGCATACCCTAAAGCAGACCTCGGTCCTGCTCCCTTCCCTCCCAGTTTTGTTGAAGTCGCAGCAGTCCAGGAACAAAAGAGAGATCCAATTAAAGGCCTCCCTTGTTTCCCCCAGAACAGAGAGCGCCCTGGAAAAATAAACAGCTGCTCCCCTGGCCCGGGAGCGGCGCAGAGAAAGCTGCAGGAGTGTGGAGGGACCCTTGGGCGATAAGGCACATTCTCAGGAAGCCCAGCACACACACCTCAGTCCACGGGGCTTCCTTACTTTGTACACCCAGCTTCCCTGCAGGACACGGAGCATTGTCTGGCCACGGAGAGCCTCAGCTCCAGCAGGCAGCTCACATCCAACTGCCTCGCAGGAAACTGCTGAGGGCTTTTTTTGTTCTTGGAGAAGTAAGGCAGAATGTTTATCTTTCTTATCTCCGATAGGAAACCTATGGGAAATGCTATGCCATATTCTCCACTGTTCTCCTGTCATATAATTATAATGCATGACACAAAGCAAAATCTTTTGGAAAATCAGCAGGGCTAATGAGAAGACAATCCCTTATTAGAAGGCACTTTTCTTTCCAAATTCTACAAGGCTCATCTGAGTAGCCATTGGTATAAAAACAAAAGATGAGCTAAATGTTTATGAGCTAAACGTTAGGAAAACACAACGTACTCGGAGTGTCTCATGGCATTAGGAGACTTAATTTGTTACACAAGGCAAATCTCTTTTCCCCAAATAACGAACCTAGGCCAGATTTTTTTCAGACTTCAAAGGAAGAACACAGTAGGGCCTTTCCACTGCCAAATGGCTAAGTGGAATAAAAAAATTGTGATTTTGCCATTAAATACTTGGTATAAATTCAAGAGGATATTTTTTTTAAACAGTGATGCTATTACATTCTATACTGGAAAAGGATAAATTAGAATTTCAAAGGCTCTAAGCGGTCACTGGAGAAGGAACCGTGCACACAAGACTGCTGCACCACAATGCACAGTTTACAGCATTTACAATCCCAAACCCTGCTAGGATATATTCTACGTGTTAGTAAGGTCAGCACAGATTACTCTGAACCAGCATCTAGTGCCTTACATTCTGCCAACAGAATTTTCCCCTGAAGATTTACTACAAAGCTCACAGCATTCCTCTAAATTCCACTACTTTAGATTAAAAAAAGGCTCCAAAATAGTTGGGAAGGCTGACACAAACAACATCTCTAAGGAACTTTCATTTTCTTAGTGAAATGCTTAATGAAAATTTAATGAAGAGGATACTGAGTCTATGCAGGAGGTTGGTAACAAGCCCAGGTCTCCAACAACACAGTCACAGCAAAAAGTTTAGATGCTTTAGACTTTGAGGAATAGTTACCGGACCTAGATAGGAACCAAAGTCCTCTGAAGGAGAGCACAGTCCTCACTGGTTTCCATTTCTGCAGCACGTATTGCTCAGAACTGCCTACAGACACACACTCAGGAAATTAGACTGAATTAGTGTTTAAAGTGGATTAATTAACTGGCCTCAGCCCCCAACTTATTCACAATCAAGAGCTTTTAACTAAGTTAAAAGCTGTTTAGAGTATTCAAATTCTGAAAGGAATTTCTACACAGGATTTTAGTCCTGCTAAATTATTTTGTTTTAAATTCACATCTTCAGTTAATTGTTGAGGTTTTTTTAAGCCTTCCTATGTAAATGGGTACTACGGAAACACACAAAAAAGGAGTTTGGGTAAGTAAATTTGTCATTTTTAAAGTAAACAAAGAAAATGTTTAATCTCAGTAAAAATAGCAGGATCATTTCATGAGGGTTCTACAAGCAATCTCTGAGAATGTGCTGCTTTTTGAAGCAAATGTCAGTACAACAGCAATAAACTTCTCAAATCAGAGAGTTCTCTGCAGGTATTTGGCCCCCAGTTTAACACATGGAAGCACCTGAAACTGTTTGCAGGTATTCCGGGCTCCTCAGTAGTTTAAGTGAAACTGAATGATGTCATCCAAAGAATCAGATAAAAATAATGAGGAGAAAGTAACGTGAACCCTGCCCAGGCAGCCCAGGAGAGCAGGAGTTGAGCTGAAGGGAGCCCCCAGCCCTCAGCAGCGGGTGGGGAGCGAGGGGAGCAGGGCAGCTCAGCCCTGGTGCTCTCTCCACAGGGACCATGACATGGGCAGTTTCGTCCCGGCTGTCTGGAACCAGTCTTGCAGGAAAACAGCCCTGTTGGTATGGATCCTTCAACAGTTACTGAAGGGTACTAACTTCACTGCTATCAGCTGGTTTTGTTGTGGTTGAAATTTTTATTTTCTAGAAAAATACATCTCTTCTGGCTTCTTTTCTCAGTTGCTTAAAAAGAAATGATTTGTGTTAATTAAGGTCCACTACTTGTCAGCTGGCTTCAAGTTTAGGTGGTTTGTAACACCTCACCCTAACAGAAGCACCCTCAAGATGCGATTTTGACTTTACATTCCTTTCTGTGGAGCTGTTATCCATGTCTGCTAACACACCCGTCTGATCATACACCTAGAGAAAACCACAGAGTTGGTGTTGCTCCCTAACTGAGCTTATTTCCCACCTTCCACTTACAGAATGAAGATGCAGTGCCCTTCATTTGCTGTTACTGCTGGCCTGAGTGCTGTGGGACATCCTTCCTCTGGCACACCCGGCCATAACTTGACCAAAACCAGGATTTAGCCACCTACTCACACTGGAAAAAACCTCCT
The DNA here is from genome assembly GCA_013397725.1 of Rhagologus leucostigma. Taxonomy (NCBI): domain Eukaryota; kingdom Metazoa; phylum Chordata; class Aves; order Passeriformes; genus Rhagologus; species Rhagologus leucostigma. Next base: position 314,561 of record VZTD01003481.1, read on the forward strand.
AAAAAAGATGCACAATTTTTCTGAGAGTTTCTAACTTCATTGTTTATTACTTTTCAATGGCTAAAAGAAGAGATAACCCAGACTTACATTCTCTGGGAACAGCCACAGAAAAAGGCAGCCTGCCCATTACTGATACCTTGCTGCCATTGCATTCCCCTGCAGCTCAACTGTTCCCAGCCCATTCCGAGCACAATTCAGGGAGCTGAAGAAGAAGAACCTCCACGCTGTTATTAGATTTCATCTACATATTAGGTTTCCTCTGCCTATTCCTTATTTGAGAACAGGGCCACATACAGACACCCCAGCCCTGGAATAAATAATGACAATAGAAAATGTTTGTCCCAGAGCCTGCACTTAGCAGTTATAAGAGTTGTAGCTACTGCACAGTTTAGTACGGGAAGGAGGAACTTGACACACAGAAAGGCATCTTTAACTGGCGTGTTTTCCAGCTGGATAAGCTTTTTCAAAAAGAACATAAGCAGAACTAGGAGCCAGAAGAAAAGGTGTGCCACATTTCCTGGATATTCAGTATTCTACAGAAAGATTTCACTGGAGCCTTTAAAGCAGTGTTAGGACAAACTAAAAGAAAACAAGGGTTTCTGTGGGTTAGGCATCAATATAACATTTCTTTTATCTCAAATAAATTTAACCTGTTCAAAAAGCTCTTTAAAATCCAACGGAAATTATTATGGAAATTTTACTTGTTGCTTATATTATACCAAAAATAGTATTTGCTACCTTTCAGTGCTATGTACACAACCTGGGATAAGGAATATGGAAAACAGAAGCACTGAATTTCTTTGCTGTCAGCTGTACTCCTACTCAAATCAGGGATTCATTACAAAGCTGTGTTCAGTGGGTGTTAAACTGTGAATGGAAGCAAGCAAATACTCCTGTTTGTGTGACACTCACAGTGCAGCACAGAAAAGCACAAGAGGGGGAAAGGCTGGAGACACTCTGTAACTCCAAAGCCCTCAGAGCAGGGTGAGTTGCATGTGCTCTGCTGCTCTCTGTAAAGTGGGTTTGGAGCTTTGTGAAAGCACACAGCTCTTGCCTAGGCATGCAGGGACCAGAATCGGGCAGCACTGAGCACTCCGAAATGTCCCTCATTGTGGGAACAGCGATTGCTTTTTAAGGATTGACGTAACTCCCGACGTGGGTAGCTCCTGACGACAGGGATTTTCAGATGAGGACAGAAGTTAAAGAATGAGCTTCTTTTCATCACACACAGTTTCTCCAGTCCCTCACACACCGACCAGTACATGTGGGACCACAGCTCACCTGCACTTGTTTGAAACCCTGGCAGATCGCTTTGCTCCCTCTGGCTTTTTACAAGGCTGAAAGAGAAATTTCTCTTTGCACCAAGAAAGAGAAACCTCAGCTTCACAAGAGCAAGTAGAAATTTGCTGTTGACTTTACAAGGTCCGAGTTTACAAAGGTCTTAGCAGCAACTAATATTAAAAGAAATTACTGTATCTACAAAAATCAAAGCTCAGAATAAGGTCCTGAAGTGCAGTAGTTTCATGCATGCAGGAGCCCAATTAGACGCTTACAAGGATGTGTGACAACTGCTGTGAAAAGACTTGATTTTCAGTTTTTGTTTCATTTTAATAAATATTAATGCCAAAAAACTTTCCTTCTGAAGGGGGTATTTAAAAAATATCGAATTAAACTTGGAGCAAAATACTATTTGGAGTAATTAAATTTATACATAGTATATCAGTAAGACATTTTAAAAGCCAAAATTATCAGATATTTCCTATTGAAAAATATAATATATAACACTAAATGAAGACGTATCTGACATTCACACGCATATAACAGAGGTATTCAGCATCAATTTTTCTTGAGGGAGAAACAGATCACTTCATTCTCCACTTTTCAAGTGAAAAATGTACCCTCTTACATGTTTTAGAAAGCCATGCAGAAGGGGCCGTCCAAGAAAACAGAGAGGAACTGCCTGTGGGTAACACAGTTTCACTGAAGTGAGCCAGAGTGCTGCTGTAGCTTCATAAAATCTTAAATCTGTGCATGGTTTTGGGTTTCCTCACACACTGTCTCCAGCTGCCTTCTCCTGCTCTGGTGTTTCCCAAAACGACCCAATTATCATCACCCAATTAGTGCTAGAGGGAAAAAAGGGCTTCTGTCAAAGAGAACTCCTTAAACAAATTAGTACAGGTTTTGAACTCGGCTTTACGACCTATTGCAAAGATTCATGCATCAAATACATTCAAATTTGTGAGACAACAGGAGTGGAAAATGAATTAAATTTATTTACCCCTGAATATAGTGAGGTTTGTAAAAATATTGGCAGTAGAAGTGTATAGTAGAGATCCTTATCACAGCAGTTCAATCACAGGTGTTTCCCCATATTACTAGATTACCCTTATCCAGAATAAATATTTAATGTTAGTAATAACAAAGAAAAGCTGTAGCTCCGACAACAAGCTCTGTGTATTTAAAGATCAGTGATGATTATCCACTTTAAAATCAATTGAATCATAAGTATTAAACAATTTTACACAACACGGGTTTGCAAACTGTAAAGAAAAAGCTTCCAGTCCCCAGAGGCGCCACTTCACAAGCCAAGGCTGCAGCCAGTTCTCCCTGCTGGGATCCAGCCCCTTCAGAACAATGCCCTTGACTGATTTTTCTTCCCCACAGATGTCTCCCCACACACAAGTGATGTGTTACTGTAACACATCCACCCACTGCAAGAGAGGGCAGGATTCTGACAGCAGTTTTTCGCTCGTGCCTCTCAGGAGGTTGCACTTCAACTCACAGCCTTGTGTGCGACTCCGTAAGAGCCCTCTGCTGAGCACAGATGCACCTCTGGGGGAATGGCAGCGCTGAACCAAGGTGGGACGGTTTCATGGGAATCATCTGGCTGTTCTGGCAGCGATCAATGCTGATGAGTTATGAGTTAAGGTTTGCTCTCGGCAGAGCGGGAGCTGGGAAGGCTCGGGAGAGCCCCAAGCCCAACACCCAAAAAACTTGCGGCACCCCTGCTGCCAGTGAGAGTTTTAGGTTTTCGGAGGGGTTGTCCAAGAATCCTTGTCATTATGTTATAAACTCCCCAAAGTCCACCTAAACAAAAACTCAGCTTCCGTACAAAGTTCCATATTTTTTCCTAATTCTCTAGAGAAAAGTAGTAAAAAAATAGGGTAGCAGACACACAGGATTCTCCTGCAAAACTTCTCCACTTTTCTTGAAATTCTAGCTTTCAAAGCTCTTAATAGCCTTCTCATTTTCCTAACTTTGACATCGTTCTCATGAGTTTCTCCTGACAAGTCTTTTATCACTGGGATATTCAGGCTTGATGTTCCACCTGTGCTTGGCTCCCTTGCAAGTTCTCCTGACCTCTATCCTTTTATTCACTTTTCTTTTTGCATTATTCTTTTCCAAAATTTTATGTGTGGTTTGGAGAAGATGAAAATTATCCCTCCCACTGGAAGAACTTTCTTAGGGAACTTGGGGCAGTAGAAGACAACAGACCTCAACTCATGAGCCACATAAAGTACCCTTGGGTCTCCCCGTGTGCCGCTGTCCCACCCTTGCTATGTCTCTCATACTCTTCCAAAGTCCCTCTTCCTGGTTTATTCTCTCACTGTTTCTTCTCTCCTAATAATTCCCATCCTTCTTTTTTTTTCTAACCAAGCAACTATCCTCCCTCCAAAGAGTCCATTTCTGGAAAAACATATCACAAATTGCCTTTCCTTGTTCAAAGCTAAAGTACATCTGCCTGGATTTGGTTATTTCTTAGGGTGTTTTATTCCCTTTTCTCTTTCTCTTTTGGGAGTAAAAAAGATGAAAATTTCTCATGTCTTTCACAATATTTTGGCAAAAAGAAAACCCCAAAAATCAAGGCAAAAGTTAAAGACTCTAAAAAAAAATAAAGTATGTTTAACAGAACACCGTTTTTGACCTGAACAAAACTTTATCAGCATTTTCTTTCAAGTGGCCTGAGTTCATCTGCTGGGGGAGAAAAGAGGGGCCACGAGTCTGATGAGGTGGTGTGGGAAGGACGATGGGGATGGAGGTGGGGGGCACCCTTGTGAGCAAACCCTGCACCCTTGTGTCCTCCCCCTGAGAGCAGCTTAAGGCACAGGGCCACTCTGGATGAGTAACGCAGCAACACAGGGCGTGAAACCAGAGCGGAATGCTGCATCAATCCTCCTTCCGAGGGCTCCCTCAGCAGCAACGATTTCCTCTGAATATAATCACTTTATCTTGTGGTTATAAATCCAGGCCTGCCTCCAAATAGGAGAAATCTTTATCAGAGACAACTCCTTTCGGCTAGAAGCAGTTGGTAAAGATGACTGATAACGGCTGCGCATTGTTCAAATGATAATTTCAACGCAAATGATAATTTCTACACGACACACACACCAATACGCAATCTGGATCACTTCTCACCTGTGCATTTGCCCAGTTTCTAGGCACCACTTTTCCTAACGCTCCTGTGGGATGCGGAGGGCGCGCAGCTCACCCACGGCTGCACCACAGAAGAGGCAAAGCCCGAGGGGCTCGGTGCGGGGGCACCGCGGTGCTGCTCGGCTCAGCCCCACCAGCTGCCTCCAGCTGCTGCCCCTGCTCTTTCCTTACCACATCTGCGTTCCTCAACAGCCTCTCAGGTGCAGCTCAGGGGCTGGGGACCACCGTGGGTGATGAGCACACGGGACCCCTGCCGCAGCCGCGAGGCTGCCCCATCCTCCCGAAGCAAACGGGGCCGGAACCCGCCTGCGCACACGCCTGTGCTCTGATGGGGCTGCAGTGCCCCTCGGCGCTCCCGAGGCGAGGCAAGCGGGTTCTCCGTGCTCTACATGATGGGCACCAGCAGGAGCCTCCCCAGGGAACCCGGTTCTCCGCCCTCCTCACTGCCCTGCGGGGACCGAGGGGACCCGGGCTGGGTCACACAGGAGTGCACGGAGCCAGGCCAATTGCTTCCACACGCAGCCCAGGCATCCCGGGCCGGCCAAAGCTGCTATTCTTGATTGGAATTATTTACAAATGCGTTGGATTTCTTATTCTCTTGTTTTAGTTCGTTCCAGGAGCTACGGACTAGATTCAAAAAAATAAAAGGCTGGGGGATTTTTGATTGGTTGGATCTTTTTTCTTTGGGTAAGACAAACAGGGAGATTAAAAGCATCTCCAAGCTTTCTATATACTCATGGGAAGGGTAACATCCGTTAACACAATCAGGAAAATTGCCTGATGGAATCAAAACTGTTTATACAAGGCACAGTTAGAGGACGGATATAGGTGGAAATAAATGGTGCTAAATTCAGCCTTCTTTAGTGTATGCACAGCACTGTATAATTTTCTTATATTACTTAAGATCCAAAGTCCACTTCGTCTTCATGTAAGGCATAACGCTATTGTATTAAAAAAAGAGTGTAAGGGAAACAGTACTTTTCCCTATTGTCTCCCTATACCTATGCTGGAGGGTACAAAAAGAGTGTCTCTTCAAGTTTTGCACAAGTAAGCCTGTAAAGCTGTGCTTTATTTGTGCTAAGGAATGCAGCATTAAAACCAGGCTTCTCTGTGGGACATCTCTGGGGGACCCAGAGGAAGCCCTGTGCAAAGTGCTTCCTGCGTTTCGCTGCTTCTCCTGGGAGGGGATTAAGATTAGGGACCTAATTCCACTGAACATCCCCAGTTTTTTTAGCTGTCCACAGAACTGGCTTCCTGCAAAGACCCTCATCTAATTAACTTCCCCTCCTGAGTGGCTGGCGTGTGCTGTGTTATGAAATATCGATATGCTGGCATGTTTTCATACTGCATAGCTGAGCTGGCCTTCCCCACAGTGCCATCAGGATGGCACTGGGAGCAATATGTTTAATACAGGCATGCTGCCAGCAAATATAGATGTTTCCTGTCCTTTCAGGGGTCCCTCATACTGTCTTCTCTAAAAGACTGAACATATTCCACAGTTCTAATAACAAACATTGTAACCTTGCAAATAGCGACACTTGGAGTTTTCTTTAATATTTATGTTTTCTGACCCCAAAAGGGGAAAGAATTTACTATACTTAGGCTGGAAAAACAGTGTGCTAATTTCGCTTATCAAAGGCGTTCAGACCAAAGAGCCTGCCACTAATAACACTATGTTAAAAAAATATTCTGGAGGGCATCATGTGTTACTGGATTTTAGTACATGCTGGTACCTAGCTCTAAATGTCAGTATTTTCACAGCGTAATTCATGTCAGCTCCCAGCTCTTATGACATCAGAGGATGAGTTCAAAGGAACACAGTTTTCTGCTTTATAAAAACAGTTTAAAGATAAAAGCCAGTTCCAACCAAAAGAAAAAAAGAAAAAAACAAAATGAGAAAATGAAAGTATTAAGCAATGCATTAGCCAAACAACCCTCTGAGAGTCAAACGCCAATCAAAAGAAGATGACAGTATCCTATAGTGAAACCATATTAGTAGAAGTGATCAACTGCTGTTGTTTAATGCCTTGCAAAACACTCAGCGTCTTTCCTACTAAACCACGAGGCTGAGGAACGGGTAAAAATCATATCAGCTATTGAGCAGAAAAGACGAAAACAGAATATTCTCCATTACATCACTGACAGTTTTTAATACACGTAATGAATCTACTATCCATAAACCAGCTTCTCTGTCAGTGTGAACAGGCAGAGAAGAGAAAGTGACAGAGTATTATTTTCCATATTCATAATTAAAACAAATAAATATCAATCACATGGCTTCAAGCATTTAGTTTTCTGTAGATCTTTCAAAACTTTTTTGACCCAGCACTCGGTGCTCTGGAGCTTATCAATGACACCAGGGGTCAAAAGTGTTAGTGCGACTAAAATTACTCGGACAAAGCCAGAACCAGGTCAGATCGCCATGGGATAGTCCCATAAGGCCTCCTGTAGGCTGCTGCCACCAAGGAGTTCTAAGGAAAAGAAAGGAAAGACCATGAATCAAACATCCCAGAAAATTCACAAGCAAATGTGTTATTAATCAAGGAAAATAAAAACAAAGTTTATTAAAATGCCTTGTAATAGTACATTTCAAAACAGCACAAAGACATCTTATGTGATGACCATTTTATCACTGAGGCTCATTCCAATTGAGTTACATTCTTCAAACCCAAAGAGCCACAAGTGTGCCAGAAAAGAAAATAAACACTGGAACGATGTGTGCAGTCACACATCTAATTTGACGATTGATCTCACAATTTAAATAGACACTTTCCACCCCAAATAAATGCAGGAGTCTGTATCAATGGCACTTCTGCAAACTGAAACTAATGGTAGGACTGGTACAACTTACACTTTTCTTTCCATATTTAGCTGAGAAGTTCAAACTAGGATCTGAATGAAGCCAGAGGATGAGAAAAAAAAGCAGAAGGAGTCTACTATGTTCTGCATGATTTGGAACACCGTATTAAAATATTTTCAAATTACTATGATTTTCTCATTTTTTGCACAAATATTTATGAAGGGGATGAATCCTCATATGGTGCAAACAGCCCCAAATTCATTGGTTTCAGTGATTCCAATACAGCCAAGGAAGTTACAACAATTTATATCACCCATGAATTTGCCCCAGTGTGTTTAGACAGGAATTTCAAATTGAATTCTCCGTTGCTCCGGCTCTGGGGAATTGATGGAACTGTTACAGCACAAGATTTAGTCTTTTACGCTCTAAACCAACATCAAAAGATGGATCCTGTTTCTCCTCTCCCACAAGCTCTTGTTTACCCGAATATTGTCTGTGAAGCGACTCCTGGGAGCAGGGGTTGAACCATTAGGCCTGCCTTTGTGCTAACGAGGCTAATACACAGGGATATTTGAACTGGATCAAGTTTTTAAGCTAAAGATGGAGGTCAAAGTTACAATTTTATCAGTTACATTTTGGAGCCCTTCACTTGATCATGACAATGCCATGTTCATAATACAATTATTGTAATCATATTTCCAGTATTGCTTGCCTTCAGTGGAAACAGATTGCATTAGACTCCAAAGCCGCCTGAAATGGTATGCACATTTCAAAGTCAAACAGAGGTTATGGAACAGGACCTTTCAATTCATGTGCAGAGTATAATCAGGACTTGATCACCGGAGATATTTTTGAGGCTTTTGTGAACTTAGCAATCCATGCAAAAAATAGGCATTATGTGAGGAGAGACAGAGTAGTTATTAGGTAGTGAGCAGCTCAGTGATTGTACAGACCTTAGCAAGGCTGTGGGGAGAGCTGAGGGCTCTGCATGGTACTGGTGCTGTTATGATTTATTCATGCACACAATTTATTTGCTTGAAATTTATACCAGACAGCAGCTCATGTCCCTGCTGCTGCAGCAGAGATCTCCAAAATCTCCCTGGCTGGTCAGGTGGTGTAAGCCAGTGGATCCCGGCTGCAGCCAGTGCCCACTCCTGCCAAGACAGAGCTTATCTTGCAGTTCCTATCTGAGTTTCTATTTTATTAAAATTTATTAATGAAAGCACTTGAAAAAAAAAATCTACTTTGTGTATTCCTTCTATCCTTGTTTTCTGAAGAATTCTACCTTTTAGTCTGTGCTATTGTTCATGATCTGCAGTCAGTAACAAATAATTATATTAGAATTAATTATCTCTAGTCTCGATAAATCCTGAAATAGCATTATGTAAAAGTGGAGCTATCATATTACCAAGAAATGTAATATACGGAAAATATGTCTTAATTATTTGAACAGAAGCTGGACAAAGATTTATCACCTCACTTGCTCCAGAGATCAATGTCTAGAACAAAAGAAGTTTTGTTCACTGACTAAACCAGAAGTTTAAGAATGGATTTTTCACTTCTTTTTTTTTCAGCTTTCAGAAATTAATTTCTGTTTTCAGAGGTCTTTTTTTAAAGTTTTTTTTCCTGACTCAAATAAATCCTTTCGGCTGACCCAAAATGAAATTTTGATTAGATTTTGTTGGTTTTCCCAGTCTATAGAATTATCTAAAGTTACATTCTGGATTTCTAAATAAAAATTTCATTTGAAATAAGAAATGTAAACTTTATTTAAATACTGCAGTAATTTTTTTAGTTATTGTTTTTTAAAAAATCTATTCACTGATTCCTTAGAAGCCTTGAATTTAGTAAAGGATTTTAGAACTCGCATTTCTGGTGAATAACAACAGCAAGCTGCAAAGCATCACCCAGCTCTAGTTATAGCACGGCCCATAAACAGGGAAGAAATCTCAGACCTCTCTAGAAGTACAGAAAAAGCACTGAAGATGTAGTGAGACAGAATATTGAGTTTGTACGGGGGATAATTTTCTATATTAGGAGTCTGGGGTTTGGTTTTTTTTTTCTTCCCTGTTGTTTTAATTTATTAGGTTTCATTCTTCTGAATGAAAAATTAGCCAGCTGCAAGGGACAGCTCAGAAAGCAAAGGTTGGGAAATAAAAGCAAAGTCCTCCTGTCCCTGGCTGCGGCCAGCTCGGCTGCCCCAGCCCCGGCTCCCTCGCAGAGGTTGTCCCCACGCTGTCCCCACGCTGTCCCCGTGTCCCCTCCCTGCCCTGTGTCCCACATCCTCCAGGGCCGGCTGCTCTGGGCGCCTGCCAGCGCTTACACAAAATCTGGACTGGACAGTCGCAGGCAGCTCCAGGGCAGCGCCCCAGACTGCGCACACGCGATTAACGGGGACTGCGGGAATACTGCAGAGACCCGAGCCCGGCAGAGGCACAGCAAAAGGGGACGCGCAGCTACCGGGGAGCGTGACAGCTCTCTACAAGGGCTATGCACACTTGTACAGCCCCCACAGATGTGCGACCAGGAGTAAGCTCCACTAGCCCCAGCACTTCATTTTTTATAGATTGTAAGGTGATCATGTAACATGCAGCCTGACTTCCTAAATAACACAGGCCAAAATAACCTCACTCGCTGTTTTCCCTCTCCATTAGTACAGACTGTCTTCACCTTGGAAAATATCACGAATGTGGACACGCAGAAGAATGAGCAGAATGCTGTTTCCAGCACGGGGCCTTTGCCAGAGCCTGCTGGCTCCTGCTGAAGCCAATCCAGCCCTCGTGCGTGCACAGGGCAGATCCCAGCTCTCGCTGCTAGAAGGAAACTTTGCAGAGTGTCATGTTACTCTGGAATCAAGGCTTTGGGGGGTTATTTTCAGAAACTCACAGCTGGGGTCTAGAGCCATTGAGTGTCCCCAGCCCGCGGCAGGTCAGCACCAGCTCCCTTAAGAAGTCTGGCTGCAACATCCTGCAGTCCCAGTGGCAGAAATGAGACTCTGCTCCGAGGGCAGTACGAGCACAGAGCCCTTGGCGGGCTCGTGGCGGTTTCCAACAGCCTGATCACAGGACCGGAGTCTTGGATTGCAGCTGCTTCAGGGCAAGAATCACGGCTTTGTCATTTGCTTGTGAGATACACAGCCCCACAGCTCTCAGTCTCTGGCAGGATGAAAACACCAGGCAAGTTATTTGGAAGCAGGTCTAGCCGGTTTAAAAGGATTTCAGTACGCCTTTCATGTGCCTGACTTTGCAAGTTCACACCATCAAATCCTAATCCAGCAGGTAGAGTTGATCTGAAAAATAAAATGCTGGGGACCTCCAGGAATCAAACCTCAATATGCACCTTTCCGAAATCCTGGCTGGACAGCCTGGTCAGAGACTTTACCCCAGGAAAAGCCCCTTGAGGGAGTCGCTGTGAACAACTGCACTTCATGATCCCCCTCAAAAGAAGTGCCGTGAACTGTGTGTTACACAGCACTGGATGGTTTTGCAGGTAGCTGCTGCATGTGCCAGCCGTGACTGGGAATACACGGGGAATATTCCCAGCCCACAGACAGCGTATCCAAGCTAACAAAAAAAGTGATGAGTTCCTAGATATTCTGAAAAGCTAATATTAACACGGATTTGGTTTATATCAGATGTAAATAGCACTTTTTTTTTCTGAAAGTTTGTTGGTTTTGTTGCCAGTTTTAATTCAAGATACTAGAAAAAAAGAGATTAAATAGTGTCTAAACTTGGCAAATATTTCCCACAAGTGCAAAGATTAAAGCAGAAATGAGTGGTGTTCTGTATTGCAACCTGAACCCCCTCAATAAACCAAAATATTCACTTACTTGAACATTTAATGAAGGTTAAATATAGCCCTTAAAGCATGAAAACAATGATTTCAAAAGTTTCCAAGAGCCTCTTAGCTGCACCCCCCAACCCCACTCTCCTTAGATTTTGGAGCAGTGATGAGTGATATTTCTTAGCTGCTTCAGCTCTTCCTGAATCTCTTACCAGAGATGCAGGAGGGAATTTTTCTGCAGTTCTCCTGCTTCACCAATGACTCTCAAACTGGGGTTTTTCTAGCATGAACTGAGACGAACATTCTCCCTGGAGCTTATACAGGTGTCATTTGTATGAGCCTTCAGTGGTTTTACACAAATGACTGCCCCAGGATTTTTAACAAAACAAGCCAAATGGCCTCCTTCCTTTAATATATTATTTAAGCAATAACCTCACTCTAGCCTCAGGCTTCCAATGCAATAATTAGAACCAAACTAGCATTTACCCACAGAGAGACAAATACTGTATTTAAATACAATAGCAGTATGTAAGTAATTCTAATTCAGAGAAGAAGTAACTGAAGTAGCTGAAGAAAACATTAAAGAGATGTTAAGGACTTTTATCCCTGTTAAGGTTAGTCAGAAAGTTAGACTGGCATATATTAGGGTTAATAACATAAATGGTATAATGGTGTAGGAACAACTGTTCACATCAGCAGTTGCAGTGCTCGCAGTACTGAAAGAGAAAAGGAAGAGAACCAGACTTTGAATGACACTTACTGAAATATAATCAGCTACCTGGACAAAGCTGCCCAGTCTGTAACAGAAAAAACTTCATTACTATGGGCAAACATCATTTTATCACTCAGATTGATGGTGACTTTCTTCTGTTCCCTCACAGTTGCACAATTTTTCCTCCTCATGTAAAATTTTAGTACAACACAGTTTTCATTTAAAAATGAGATGTCATTCCTGCATATGTGAGAAATTTGGTAACAAAATATTACATGCTATCAAACAACAAACATCAGCAGTGAAACCAATTTTGCAATGTAGACCTGAGTCCTGAGACTTGAAGTCATAGAACCATAGAAAGGTTTGGGTTGGAAGGGACCTTTAAAGGTCATGTAGTCCAATTCCAGGTCTCCTCCCCAAACCACGGGGTACATTTGTGAAGGACCACACCCAGGCTTGGTACAGGAGCCCTTTCCTGGGAGGAAGTGTCTGTGGGACAATGGCAGCCAGGGGTGCCCAGCTTGCAGCCTGTGTGTCCCCAGCAGCTCTGCCAAGCGGCCTAAGGGGAAAGCTGGGGCTATGGCAACCCTCACGAAGGAATTTCCTATCCATTGTGCACTCAATACAGGGTAAAGAGCAACAAAGAGTTAGATGTAGAGAAACAAGGAACCTGCTGAAAGGTACAAGTCCTATTTCACCAACTGGTTGTGTCTTACACAACAAGGTACACTGCCAGCTGAGGCAGGCACCCCTGGGTGCTCACACAAAGCAGCTGTGCATGCATGGAAAGGAAATCCTAACTGGCCCCAGCAGCAGAAACAAGAGCTTACCTGGCTCGCCCAGAGAGCCTGTCTGGCAGTTTCTGGCTAAGCCACATCATGGGTATTTCCTGATTTTAGCCATTGCTAGAGCCTTACCAAAGACAGCAGCTGTTTTAATCTATTTTAGCTATTCAAAGTCAACAACCCCCTTTTAAAAACAGCAACTGATTTGTATTAAGCTCAAGTCTTTTGAATCCCTTTAGCGAGACATCTAAACCACCTTTTTCCTAATGAAGACAAGATCTGTATATCTGGTTCCAAGCACAGCAATCTCTTGAGCTTGACTAGGGACAGTAGGCACCAAATACAAATAACAGAGCACCAGAGGTGTTTCTCGTTAGAAAGAGGCTTCTGCAGCCAACTTCCTTGCCTTGCTAATTGGAAGCAGGGTGCTGCCTTCCCCAAGCACAAGGAAGAAGGTGCTCGAGGCTGGCAAGGATGAGCATTCACAAGCAAAGCCACAAGCAGCAGTGGGAAAAACATATGAAATTACAGGGAAAATGGGCCCTCAAGAACTTTAAAAGAGAGCAAAATGGGGAGCAGTCAGTAAAAATAATGCCGGAAGCAAACACCGAGGATGACTTTGTGATCTCCCTCCCTGCTCTGCTCCCTGGAGCATTAGCAAGGACTTTGTTAGAAAGTGGCTCCCAAATGCTTTTTGCCTGCCGCATCCATGTTAGTCAAACTTCTTTTTACTCTGCTGAAGCCTGGAAGACTGACTAGTGCTGCCTTGTCCCCGGCCCTGCTACAGAGAGCACGGGATGGAAAATCCTTCCTGTAACAACTAAACTGCAAAGTGCATCCATGACCTGCGGGGATGCACTGGAGAGAGTTTCACCAGCAAGGGCCAGTGGCTTTAAAGCAGGGATAGCTCATCTCAGCAGTACAGAGTTGTGAACTTGCATTAAGTCAGTTCTTCCAATCATCCTGTTCTTGCTGGGTATTTAACCTTATTTCTACCTGAACAGCACACTCCGTCCTTACTACTGCTTAACACACACCTATTCTGAAATGATTCTTAAGAACCAGGAGTTGATGGGAATATTAGAGAAAAACATCAAAAAAACTTCAGTGTAAACATCTGTTTTATTTGCAGGGATACTCTCTGTATTTTTTATATTTCCCAGGCAGCAGAGGTAATTGTTAAGGTTTTATTTTATTCCTGTTACCTCTTGGCTAAAAAGCCAGCCAATATGGATAATGCGTGTGGGGTCTTCCTCCTATTTGTTTTTGGTGGCCAACCTTTTTATTTTAGGAGGGTTAGAGAAATAATTATTGAACCCTCTTTGGGTAACAGCCAGAGGTTGTTTTCCTTAAGCTGCTCCAGATTGTTACAAGGCAAGGTTGAAACTCTAGGCTTTCACATGGCATTTGAAAAGTAGGTGGTGAGTCAGAAAGGCAGCAAGACACAGGAAGGCTGCTCCAGGTGGCAGAAGCAACAGGGTCAGAGAGAAGGCCACTTGTAGCTCAACAGAGGAGAGCAAAGAGGGGAGGTTATTCAGCAAGGCTGGAGCTCTCCCACGAAATCCTGGGGAGAGGCCTAAAAACAAGAAGGGCAGTTTTGAATTGCGTCAGGGAATAATGGAGCTATTTGAAGCTGGGGGCTCTAATGCTGTGCTTCTTTACCGAGGAGGGAAAATCCCACTTGCACTGGGACTGCAGAGGAAGCAGCAGCATGGCAGAACTGAAACGTGTGACGCCATGAGAAAACTGCAGATCTGGGCCATGTGAGGGACCAGCATCTGATGCTCAATGCCAGTCGCTGTGGCTTTCAGCACACACAGCACAAAAAAACCCAAAACACAAGGGAAAACTTAGCACAGATTTGGATGAAGGGTCAAAATCTGCACTGACATCAAGGAGAACGACAATGAGGGGAAACCATGGAGAAGGGAAAATGGGAGGAAGATGCCTATCCAAGGGAAGGCAGCACTGCTGTGGCCAGACCACAGCCCAACTGTATGGACAATGTATATATTTATGCTTTATATGCTTAGGTTTCTGAGTGGCCACACCTACAGACATTGCTGTGAGTGATGCATTTTACATGTTGAGGTACTTGAGTGTTGTCCAAAGATCTGACATACTTTCAATAAAAGCAATGAGAAGAGACCTAATGGCTTTGGGAAATTTTTTTTTTAATACATGATGTTAAAAGCCACGGAATAATATCAAGGAACTCAAATGTTTGTGAGTATGGGAAAACCAAAAGCATTTTTCAGTTTGAAGGAACATTCTGAGAGTGCTTTATTGGACATCACCAGAAATATCATATGAAACAGAAGCAGACACCCCAGAAATTTCAGACATTCCACTAGACCACATAACTGATACTGGTGGAATTAATTTATGTTTTAGAGACATATAAAAAAAAATCAGTTTTCTAATTTTCTTCCCTTGAGTGGCATTCAAGGAGCATTTTACTCACCGGCATCTGCCTGAATCTACAACCAGGGAGGGAAATTCAGTGTTTTTGTTATTCAACAGGATTAGCAGCCTAGATTCAGGTTAAAGTGATACAGAAGGGCCTTAACTAGTTCTAAATGACTTAATTCCCTGAAAACAGTATTTTTTAATGTGCTGCTAATTAAAATATTTAAGAGCTCACTGTAACAACATTTTGAAAACAAACCAGAAGAACCAATGTAAACAAAATATCATTTTACAAACCAAACGGAATCACTTAAAATCCAATGTAATTTTATGTTCCAATAAAAATAAATATATATATACAGGTGTCAAGTTAAGATTGTCAAGCACACTCCCAAGATACCACCTAAGAATGAACTAAGAAGTCAAAATTAACCCCTCCTGTACTCGTTCCTACTTTCTGGGAGAGGCAAGACAATTCCCTGTGTAGCACCTACCTCTGAAGTCCATGGCAGTGCCCAGAACACACCAAACAGAGGAGCAGGAGGCACCAAGGGAAGTTTTGGTGGAAGTTCACCACAAGTCTCTCTGCAGGACTGCATTGCACTACTACCCATATCCTGTGTTTTCAGGCTTTTACTCATCATTCTTAAAAGCTAGAGATTTTCTTTGTAGTATTTGTCTTATATTTTGACAGAAATCTGAGTAGGGCAAATACAGATTTAAGGAATATGAGACATGACAGCGCTCAGCAGCTTGGTTCTCTTAACAACCAGCTTTTTTGGCAAAAGATTATTCTTGTTGTTCCCCACTACACTGACACAAAATTACATGAAGATGAAATGTTTTACAGCTTACAAATTTTTGTCCCATAAGCTCAAACTTATTTTTCCACATTCATTAGTTTCCTTGTCCTGAGAATGTTTTAAGTGCTGCTTAACTGTGGTATGGGCAGCATAACAGCAAAACACTGAGAAATAATCATTCAAGGCCAGCTGAAAAAAACAAACCTTGTGCCTCTGAACAGACTGATCCCTCCACCTGGAAACTGCTTCTTTATGGAATCTGGGATTTCAGATCTGTGTCTCTTCTCGCATTCAGCTCCTTCAACAGAGCTAACTAACCAACTTCAGGAGAAAGGGAGGTGATAACAGCTTTTTTCCTTTTAATTTACTGGTATTTCCATATAGTTTCTGAGTCTTCAGTGTCTAGGTTAGAAGATATGTCCTTGGCCATTATTTCATGGAGCACAGCTCCATGCATCCGTTAGAATATCACTCCTTGTGCTCATTTCAGACGAACCTTTCCCTGGTATTCTCTGTACTGTATGTGTTGTTGTTCTGGAAATCCTTTCATCCACAAGAAAGTGATTACTAGCCTGCACAGTATTATCTCCTAGGATAGCATCGTACACCTATCCAGTGCAAAAAAATGCTCCACATCTACGTGACAGACAAGTGGGAACATCAAATTGTAGCTGTGATGCTTCCCTTCAGCCACTCTGTGCACAAGCCAACATCAGGCTACTCACAGTGTAGCTAAGTAAGTTCCTCCACCAGGATTTATTTTGGTTCCAAATTTAAAAAAATCTACATTGGCTAGGTGCTATTTCACAGCTGAAAAGATAATACTACATCAGAAGTCTATTTTGGCCATTAATAGAATACAGCTGGTAGCTTCAGGACAGGAAAAAAAAGTTGTCTTTTCCAAATAATCAGGTCAGCAGGTTCCCCACCCTTCAGCATGTTGGCAGGAACCAGTTCTAGTACAGAAGACAGGAATATTTCCTAGGTGATCTAATAAAACCAGAAAAACCTCACATCAATAAGCCATATGGGGATATGGCTGATAAGCTGTTGCCGTAAGCTGTGAACACTTTCAAATGTCTCATCTTCCAGAGGCCAAGTTCTCATTTGTCAGTTCTCAAAAGCCAAAATACCTTGGGCATGTCATCCTTAACACAGTTAAATTCCGTACTATATTATGAAGTTCATTAAATGTGAGAAATTTAAGGTGACAAAGGAGAAGATTCTGCAGTTTCAGTTACTTGCCTCTTCTCCAGTTCTTAACTATTATCTTTGTTGATGAAAGGGCCCAGACAGCCACTCCCTCTTTTCCTGAAGGCTGAAGTAAGCGTCTCCCAGAGCGCTGGGAAGGAGGACTCACCATGAACCACTCCTTCTCTGGGGTTTCGGAGAGACACTGAGGTGAAAGAACAAGAGAGAAGGCACAGCCTGAATTCCTCCCTGCATTTTTCTCCCCTCGACTGGAAAGCATCTACAGAAAGCAGAGATATCAGGGATGCTGTCAGAGCAAGGCTGTACAGTCATCTTATTGCTGAACAGAAAGACAAAAGTGCCAATTCCATCCCCTTCCCCTACCAAACCAACTCCTCATGGTTTTTGCAGCAGGAAATTGGCCCCAAGTTTCTCTGCAGACCTTACAGGCACTGACAATTCTCACACGGGTACAAGATCCTCTGCAGATCAAAGGGTCAGCATGAAAAAATAATAGATTACCTTCATGAAAGGATCTCGAAGAGCTTCTCAAAAGAAAATGAAACCCAAATATTATTTCATGTTCCTACTACAGAAATAAGCGCTGCAGTCAACTGAATGCCAGCTCTTAACCAGCTGGGCAGAAAGCCAGAGGGCCAAGAGGGTGTCAGATGGAATTTAGGCCAGGCAGGCAGGAAGCACCAAGAGGAAACACCAGCAGCAGCTGTAGAAGCAAAAGAATGGGCAGAGGCTCTAAGACAAATAATAACAGGCAGAGCAGCAGCAGTAGCAGATGTCAGACTACTGCTTTCTGGAGGGGGATGGGATGGCACTTGTGAAGATACAGGATTTTTTTTAAACTACTTTGCATTAATTATCTGAAAAGGGATTCTTCTCCAAAATCTTTTGAAACATTGGAATTTAGGATTAGTTTGTGAGGAGAGACTCAACTCAGCACCCATTCAACATCTGCAGTGCCCAGGACAGGCACTGCTGCTGATCCTAGTTCCATTCATGGGTTTGAATTCTCCCATTCTCCTGTAACTCTGGAAATCATTTTGATGAAGGAACCCCTTATTTCTGGAGTGGCTTTACTGTAAGATTTTCTAGGTGTTTTTTAGGGTTATAGAAAATGGAACTGTCAGGCAGAAGGAGGAATTTCTGCTCTTTCAGAAGATGCTACAATGCTGCTTTTGTCAGGACTATGATTTATAGGCAAGCTGATACATTTAAAATCTTTTGATCACATCCATCACTTGATTGATTCACTAGGTAGGGAGAAGCAGCTCTTGCATCACAGCAGACTCTGTGTCATGGTGATGTCTGTCAGTGTTGTGTCATTCCCGAGGGACTTACCCTCTTCCACACAATATGAGCCACTTTGCAGAGAGGATATGACACTGACTCAACCACGTTTCTCTCAGGCTACATTCAGAAGGCTGTAGGTGAGAGAAGAACTAATTAACCTTTCTCCTCAAACTGCATCAAAAGGAGAGGAGCCACGTGCCCATCTTCAAACCAGCAGAGCACCAACTCAGTCAGGAACTGGGGAATGTGACTGGAGAGCCTCAGGAAATAAATGTGAAGAGAAAAATCTAAACCCAAGTGATGTACATTAATTGTATTTTCTTGTTTCACTCAGGAAAAGTATCTTTGTACAAATAAAGGAAGCACAGGTCATTGCTCAAACAGAGTAATGAATTTAACGAATGGGAACCGGCTTTGGGAAGCAAATCACCCCAAACGAGACATACCCAAGGCACATATCAACCCAGTGGCTGCTCAGTGGCATTGGTATGACAGAGTCAGATAAAGCCACCAGCCGTCAGCGAGGTGGCTCAGCTGATCCTCTCTCCAGCCGTGGCAGCGGTGCCCAGCACAGCCCTGAGCGGGCTCTGGGACCGGGCACGGCTGGGCACGGCTGCCCCGGGGCGCAGGGGCCAGCAGCCCCCTCTCCCTGCCCGCAGCCACGGCAGCCTGCCCCCGCCGGCCTCAGCAGGCACCCGGGACCCGCGCACACCGGAGTTCATAGCGACATTCGGATTTCTTAATGCCAGAAAGGCATGAACTAATTCCAATTAGATACGGATAAAGTTGGGATGAGCAAATAGGGAAGAAAAAGGGCAGGATTACAAACTTAGTGGTGGCAAAAAGAATACTTGTGAACTTGTCAGGATTCCACTTAGTGGTTCATGCCAAAAAAGCAAATAAATTCTTAACAAAGTATTACATCTCATGAATTTTTAATAAAAGGTTTGTGTTCAAATTGCCTTTTCATGCCAAGATCACCTTCAATTTTATCTTCAAGAAGCAACTTCTTGACATGAAAGTTAATAACTTTCTTTCACTTAAGATCATTGTGTTGGGCTTTGGAGAAATACATTTCAAGATTTTATTTTCCTAAATAAAAATCAAATTTAAAAAAATCGAGGTCTAACCAAGGCTATTTTCTCACCCAGTTTTTCAGGACCCATGTCGAACATCATCTTAAAAGTCTAGTTACATTTCCAAGTTTTCCTGTAAATAATATTATGATAAAAAACCCCAAACATACCTCCCAAAAAAATTTCACAAAGCAGTTGGTCAGAAAATACAAAAGACCAGAAACAATTCTTTACTTGTTCCTGAGCACCTGGTTCAAAAGGTTCCTAACAGAAATGCTAACACCCATACGCTGTTGGTGCTTGTAGGAGGAGAACAACCATCACAGCAGTGCTTTAACTACAGAGTTAATTCTTGTTAAAAGAAAATTAAAATCAAAGGGCAAAACAGAAATTCTTGTTCATGAAGACTACAGGATATCGAAATACATCATGTCAAGGGGACAGAAAATGCACATTTATCAAAATAACCTCGAGCAAGACCAAGGAGATTGGAATGGCTAATGGGCTGACAGAATATTAGAAATACTGGTTTTCTCTATAAAGATAAACAAACACCGATATAGGCATCTTACTCATATACCTTACTTATATTCCCAAGTTCATGATAAATTTTTCTTTCTCTGAGCTTTAAGTTCAAATGGGATAAAAAATGTAGTAGGTGTTCACATTCATAAATAACTTCCTAATAAAAGGAGTAGGAGTTCTTTTCTACAGGAAACTCTGGAGTTCCACAAGAATCTATACTAGAGCTTGTGGTGTCTAACGTTTTCAGGAGTGTCTTAGAAAAGTGGAGAGTGAGATGAGGTTTCCTCATGATATGTGGTTTTCAGTGAAGTAAAAACTGAAGTCAGGCATGGAGAATCACACAACAATATTATAATCTGTCATAAAATAGCATATGAAACTCAAGTTTTTAGAAGTGTGAAGTGATGCACAAAGTAAAAATAAGTTCTGATTTTATACGTGCAGTGAGGCGCTCCGGCTGTCACTAAGCAATAGAGGGACTTTGAAATAATGGGTTCTATAGAAACCACCAGCTCAGGGACCAGCAACAGACAAAACAGCAGGTAGAATTTTATGCAGAGCAAGGAACTTACTAGAAAACCTTCCTGTGTCCCCATGTTCACCCATGGTTCATTCATACACTGAATGTAACGTGTTGCTTGGGCCCATCTCAGGCAGGACAGCCTAGAGCAGGCCCAGTCAGGGCAGGAAGAACAATCCAGGGCATGGAGCATCTTTCACAAACAAAATCGCAAAAGAGACCAAGACTTCTAGGTAGAAAAATGATTTCATGGAGCAGAACACAACATGGACAAAATAAAACTGAGCAGCACAGAGGTGATGAAAAAGGTATGAATCAAGATCCTTGTACCAACGCCCATCTTCCTCAAGCCCTTGTCAGTCTAAATGTCCAGCTACTCCTGGTTTTAGACTAGGATGGCTAGAAATGCTAAATTCAGTTTTCTCCTTCCTTATTCCCTTTGATCGTAACATCTCTGCACATATTACTGGTTGCAGCATACCCAGCTAAGCCTAAGCTGCCACGTCATTATTATTTCTGGTCTCTTTGTCCATCCAAACGTTTGCCCTTCCTCAGAAATTGTGCACTAATCTCTGCCTTGCCTTCAAGCACAGCTCAAAGCCTTTCTAGATTTAACACTGGTTAACTTCTCTGTGCTGCCTGGGTGGAGGAAAGTCCCTTCTCTGCTCCTAAAGCTCTCACAACAGAAAGGATGTCTCTAAAGGTGAAAGTGACCCAAAGGGTTGGATGTAACACTGCACCCACACGTCCAGTCAGTCTGTGCAGTGTAACCAGCCCTCCCCCAGGAATATACGGAAACACTGGGAGGTGAGGACACTCTGGAATCCGGTGACATCCACGTATGCCTGGCAGATACCATCACAACCACCTGCAGTGACAGCTCTGCATGCCTTGGCTGGTGGAGGAGACATTCCTGCTGTCGCTTCCCTGCAGTGCTGTGCTCTTCCCAAACCCTGGCAGGGAACTCCCTCACTGCTCTTACCCTGCCTGCAACACCCCCTGCCTCGTAAATCATCTGTCAGCAAGAGCATCCTGCAGGGACGGGAGGGACAAGGGGATATCCAAGGGCCGTGATCTCAGGGTCATGGTCTACAGCGGCTGTAATCTTCCGCTGGCTCAGGAGGAAGAAAAGGACAACTACTCCTCACACAGCTTGGGCCTTTTCCAGATCCAGCTCTCAGGACACATCATAAGCTCCCATCAGCTTTTCTGAAAGGATGAGCAGCCTCAGATGGGAAAGATAGCGAGCAGCCCACTACAGGCAACGTTTTCACTGATGTCAACCATTTCCTCTTCTCCACACAAGCCAAACTGATACATTCAGCCGAGACAGACAGGGCCAGCAAACATCTGGTTGACACGAGAATCAGCAGGTCTCAGCCCACAGTTTTGTGTTTTTACTTTTGTTACATGGTTTTAAATACATGAAACATATCAGTGCAACAAATGATTTTAAGGCATTCACCTTGGTTCTCTCCATCAGCTGCGATTCGTTATATGGAGGCAGGATTTGTCAGACACGTGACAGTGGCCTGTTCTTGTAGCGTTCTGCGAGTTCTTTTCAACTTAATACGCTCTTAGCCTTTTCTAGCACTCCAAGAGGACACAAGAGCCAGGGAATTTGGTTGTTGGCTGCATGTCAAAGAAGCATAAAAACTCCAAGTACTTAAATGAGCCAGTTGATACTCACTGACAGAAAGCCTTCACTGAAGCAGTGATATAAATTTAATGCCCCTTTATTGGTTGTTGAATATTTACATCTGAAATAGCAGCAAGAAAATAGTAAGTTCTGAGAAACTACGTAAAACCACAGGCTACATTTTTTAATCTAATATATTTTCAATTACCTATAATTTTTAATTTAATAATTACCTTAATTATAATAATTTAAAATTTAATTTATTAAAAGTAAAGATGGAAACACAGTGCACACTGCAGGATTTTTATTTCTTATGCCTCTTGCTTCAAATGGGACTACAGAAGTGCTAAGTTATTTTCTTGAAGCATAAAATTACAAATCTGAGCATTTGTTATATCACCTTTTATACAACTTGATCTCTTGAGATCCCATGATGTAAACCAAGCGAATCTGGTGCCTTCCAAACACCTTCTTTTTCACTTTTAGTCTGCACAGATTTGCATTTATTAGCACAGAGCCACTTTATTTCTGTATTGCCCATTTATCTAACTTGGAGAGCTATGTGTGTTAGAGGTTGTATTTCCTGATTTGACATGTTCTATCACACAGCCAAACTCCAAGTGTGATCTTTTATGAAAATTTAACTTAATGAACACAAATTTGCTGACTGCTTGTGTTACCTCATATATAGAATCAAATTCCCCTTTAGATTAAGTAAATGACACTGCTGTTAACTGTACAGACATTTTCAGAAAGGAAGAAGTAAAATAAATGTTGATAATTATTCTCATAATTATTGATGCATATTAATATTACTGACAGAGTGCTAAGTCAGAGATTCACATCAATTTAAGGACATTCGAGGATGTTAATCTGAAATTTACCTAAATCTTTTATAAATTAAGTTTTCCTGGCTATCCTACTTGTCTCCAATCTTGCAAGAACTAATAAAGCTGTACTTTTTACAGTAATATAACCCCACCGGTACTCTAAATTGCCTAATTTAAGTATTATGCATTGTTCAGTTTTCCTAGGAGCCTCTACCTTGCACCAGTTTTGGCTGGCACATAACAAAGACCGGTAACTAATTCACCATTCTGATGGAACCTCAAAGGAAGTACAGTGAGGTTCATGTCACAACTTAGAGGTTTTTTTTCCTCCCCACAAAATTTTTGCACTTGCGTTGGTTTAAACTCAAATACGGCCATTTTAATGGAACACATTCAATCTTGTGTTTATTCTGGAAAATAGACCAAATAAAATATACAAACATCCACCACCCCCTTTTACACTGACAGGTTGTGAAGTCCCTGATGCACATAAAGAAACCCAGATAACTCTGCTGAATAAAGAGCTCGATTTCCTACAGAAGTATGAAGCAATTCCAGTACGATCCATCAGGCACACCCCATATATCAGACCTCGAAGAGCCTTAGCTTTCTGAATTTGGATAGGCTAAGTGAAGCCTATATTTAAAGCACCTTATCTATAAATTGCAATCAAATATTTCCTTCCTTTTAAGGGATGCACAATGCCTCTTTTAAGGTACATGAAGCTAATGGCCAATTTAAAGTAGATTATAGGCAGTTAGAAGAAATGAGAACATGGTACAGAACCTTCTGGTCCTCAACCATCCACCTGTTAATGACTCAGTCACTGAAGAAAACAAAAAATTAAGTGTTCTGCTTTCCAGATAATCCTCTCTCTCTCTCCACTCAAGAGAGGAAACTGATCATTCTGGCACTGGTATGGATGAAACACTCCCAGTACTCTAAGTTTTTTAGAGAATTACCTCACAAAGCACAATCTGAGTATAAAGCTTCCCTTTTATAGTGACTGTCATGAATTGCAACTGCCAAAACAACCTTATTCTCAAGAGCTAACAGCACAGACTTAGATTTTTTTTCTTTTTTTTTTTTTTAATAGTATTCATTAGGAAAGGAGAGGAAGGAGGAGGAAAAACATTGCCTTCCCTTTAAGATGCGGTTTGAGTCCAGGTGGCTGGACTGAAGTGCGGAGCACAGCTGTACTCCCACAGCGAGAGGGATGTGCTGCGTGCAAGAGCAACCTGGAGCTCCAGTTTCAGGCGAGTGCTGAGTTTTTATCTTGCATCACTCTGGTGAGATGAAAGCTGTGCACTGATAGTGCTCTTGTCGGCTTGCGTGTAGGATTAACAACGTGAAATACTTTCAGTTCCACTTTGCAGGAGTAGCAAATATCACCCTTTTTAGGAGATGGTGCCTATAGGGGAAAGCAGCTGTGACAAGAGAAGAAAGCAACACATCTGTGCAGGTACTTTGAGCAGGGAGAGGCCTGGAGAGCTCAGTGTGAAATACAGAATGTATGTGCGGTGTCTGCACAGGGCTGGGAGGCTGCACTACAGCTCAGGACCTTTTTTCCTGACAAATACCAAGAACTACCAAAAGGCTTCCCTGACCCTTTCTTCCAGAGCATTTCTGAGATGAGAACTTGTTTCAAGGCATTGACGCTATTAGAGATACCCTCAGTGACTTTTGTAATTTTTTTTAACCTCCATTTCCTGTACAGTATGCAATTACTAGAAGGGTGGAAACTTCTGAACTCCCTGGGAGAGTTTGCTATGTCTCTCATTTCAGCTTAATAAAATATAATCTGAATTGCAGCATCTGCAAGACGGAGTTGTTCCTTATCCAGCTGTTCTAACTCAGGTTATGCACAGGATGATGAAGAAAGGAGATTTGCTGGAGGGATGCTGGATTTATTTGATATGAACAGCACAGCTAAGTCTTTTATTTCAGTATTTTAGAAAGTTTCCCCTTGTCAAAGTAGTTAAATTAGAAGGATTTGCCACTATTGTGCTGATCCTATTTATCTTTTTTAGACGGTCTGCACTTTTACATGAATTATGACTTTTCATTGATACACTCTCTGTGTTCATTGTCTTTCCAGGCCACCTCAGGACTTTCATGTTCCTGGAAAGAGGGTGGCTTTCTGGAGCAGAACAGCCATGAGTCAGGGCATTATGAGAGTTTATTGCCAGGAAGCAAAGTAGGACAATACACTCTTCCTCATGCCTGTACTGAACCCATTTACCTCTTGAAAAGAGGGAAGCTTCATACAGACTGAACAAAAAAATAATGAGAACTGTCTAGGCAATTAACAGGTTCACTTAATTAGACCCTTTAACTTGGAAGAAAGGGGAAAACCAGGGACACAAAAGGTGAGAAATCAGAGAAAGTTTGAACAAAGTGATTGTTTGTCTCAGAGTTTTTCTTTTGCCAGTTAACTCCCCCAAATTATTTGCTGTTGATTGCTGACGCGCAGGAAGCTGATCTAGCCCTGCACAGAGACACTCCAAGATTAGTCCATTGTGAAGAGCCGAAGTCCAACAGCAAGAGGTTTTTAATGATAAATTCCAGCTCCCTATCAGATAGCTTAAATCAGGGCTGAACAGACATTTCGTTTTTTTTTTTTCTTAGAGTGAAACACTAGAGTTATCTTCCTTTTTGGCTAACAGCTCCACAAAAGGAAAGTGAAACCTTATCGATTCCCTCTGAACTTATACAGTGAAACTTCTCCTAATTCTCATCCTTAAAAGATAAATCCACTTTAGAGCCTAAAAAAATATGAAAGAAAGAAAAAAAGAAAAGAACTAAGGCACTAAATCCAGCATGACAGATTTCCACAGGGACATATTCGACCAAAGTGATTTTCCTGGGAGTTACTCCAATAAGTGCAGAACCAAACTCTGAAACTCTGAATAATTAGAGTGCAAATGACTAATCAAACCTTGCCTCTGTTCAACATTTGCTTTTTTAAAGTGCTTTGGTAAGCTGCATATATTTACTTTGCCTACAATAAATAGAAATAAATTAATTAATATTCACCTGGCACACAATATATTTTCAGGAAAAAATACATGATGGGATAGGAGAGAGTTATGTATTTTCATGTCTGAAATGACATTAAAATCAGCTCCTAGGAAATAGCTTCGTCATTGCTGATCGTTCCACTTTTGTCTAAGCCAGATTTAAAAATGGAATTATTTATTTACGAAATATACAGAATTTATGAGGTTTCTTTATACTTACTTACATCTTTAGCCTTCTCCACTCCCCAAATTTCCCAGCTGCACATTAAATACGCTCCTACAACATGCCACAGTGAGCTCTATTTTCGTGCTGCTTCAGACTGATACAAGTGCATTAGTCCCTAAGCAGTCTTTGCACTCAGGAAATGTCTCTCAACTGCACAGGGTAAAAGAAAGGTCTTCAGGCAACAGAGAAATGGCTGTGGATTTGGAGACAGGGACTCCTTTCTTTATTTCCTGCTGTACACTTCCTAAAGGCATTTGCTGACAAGGAATTTGCAAATCTTGTCTTGTTAACGACTGTAATGCTGCTTGGCATTACTCAGATATAATCATCTGTGTACCTGTCCAAATACAGCTTAGCAACTGCCAGGCCGTGAGCTGAGAGTTCCCCTCTCGTCTTTTCACCAGTGATCAAATATCACAGTTTGCCTGCAGTGACCTTCTCCCCAGAATCCTTGCAGATGTTGCCCGCCCCCTCCTCCCGAAGGTTGTCCTGGAGAGAACATGAAGTTCCAGCGTGACTCATACCCACACACTATCCCTTACTCATTCAAATAGTTTCATTAAAGGCACTGGACCACAGCAGATAATCTCCTGTTTCACTGTGAGCCTGTTTTAGTGTTGTCTCCTCTAGGATGGTCAGACAGACCAGGACAAGGGACCTCCATGGGTGAAGGACAGAGCCCAGCAGGGATACTTCTGGGGAGAAAGAGCAGGTTTCATTGCAGCACCCCCTTATCAGGCATTCACAAGTGTTCATTAATTTCTACACCACAGAACCAGCACAAAGGTCTACAGCCCCTGCTCCCCAGCATGGCTGACATTTGATATTTTGCTTATTTAACATTAAAATTCTTTAAAAAAACCCCCCAACTTCACATACCTCCCCCAGTTCCCTCTCTTCGAGAACACCGGTGAGTGCAGAGAACACTTGAGCTTCACAGCCAAGGAGATTTATCACCAAAATGATAACCTAGATTTTAACACGGCTTTAAATTATTTGGAAATTAGAGGCTTTGCTTCCTGTGCTTCAGTTCATCAAGAAGTGCAATATGGTCCTACTTCTCAGAGGATAAAATGCAAACCCACGGAATGTTCAGGCCACTTAAGGATGCGGAAACAGTTGAGGAAACAACCAGCAAGCACTGAAACTCCTGTGCTCCTAAAGCTGGTTAGGAAATACCACAGAAGAGGGAAATTCCAAGAGCAAGGAAGAAAAGGGAATTAGATAGTATGGTGAAAAGGCTGGTGAAAGAGAATTCAAGGTGTCTACACAAGAGCTGTTCTGGGCAGAGACCACCACCATCATTCTGGGAAGAGAGGTATGGTGTATCCAGTGCAGGGGATCAAATCAACAAAGCCACGGGTGATTCTCAGTGCTGGGACTGTGAAAGTCAGTGCAAAGCCAACACATCAAGCAGATTCATACTTTTTTGGGGGCTTAATTCTCTGCAAAAATAAGTTAGAAAATGCAAGAGCACATTTGAATCGACTGCTGAAAAACATATCTGAAATTTCCAGGAGGACCTTTGCATCAAGGATCCTGTAAGAGTCACACTGGTGTACTTAGGAGAGGGAAGTACGCGACATCCAGCCTTGCAAGTTCTTAGAGAATGATTTTATAGAAGTCACAAACGAACAGCTAATATTGGTGGAAGTTATCAGACAACTCTAAAATAAAGCAGAAAATATCATAGAAAAGGTGATCTGCTGAGAATTTTGCTCTTGCCAACATCCAGAGTAGTGCAAGATCCACAGTCACTCACGAGAAGTCAGGCCTAAAAAAAATTCCCTTCTCAAAGTAAACCTGCCATACCAGTGCTGACAATGCAGGCTCCTGGTCCCCCGCCTTTGCATTTACAGCCAGAGGTGCAAGAGCTTATTTTTGTGCCTGGTTGTTATTCAGACAGCTGGATACGGTGTTTGAATGCATTTGAAAAATAAAATAGCAATTCTTTTCTAAGCCCAGAAGTGTTAATTTCCCAATAAGGTTATTTGATTAACTAAGCAAACCCAGAGGACATGCTGACTTTGTCTTGTTTCCCTTCCCCCAAGCGCATTTTTACAAAACTCCAGTGGAGTCTTAACCAAAACAATGTGCTGATAGGAGAAGCTGTCTGCATTCCTCTTTTGCAATTCACCTTACACTCTACATGTTACTCGATGATAAGCTCTTCTAGATGCCAAAAAACTCCAGCAAGAGGTGAAGGCTTCTCTGCAGCGGGTAGAGCGCTGCACGGTTTTGTCAAGTTATTCATTGCATTCTTGCCTGTGGATCCCCACCCTACATGTAATCCCTGCAGTCGCTCCTCTTCCAAGTGGCCCCAGCAATAGTTAGGGGTGGGAAGAGCCTATTTCAAACTTGACTATTAGCTAATCATCATTAGGTACTGTTTTAACTTCTTTATATTCACACTCATCTCTCTGGGCGGAAAGCAGCAGCCTATTTAACTTGGCACCTGCGAGGGGCCTGCTCCTTTTCTCCTGCAGGAAGGAATATCCTTGGGGCTGGACTCATTTCCAGGGAAGGACCTCCACATTCCTGGATTTTTTGAGTGGGCAAGTGAGGGGGAGGAATAATACTTGTATTTGTATTATTTCAGCCTTGCTCTAGAGAGGTGCTCTCTGTAAATAGCAAAGAAAAATATTTTAAGAAGCGTAGAAGAGAAAGGGTCTTTCCTGCACATGTTACATGCACACCCCTTCAAAGAAACACAGAGATGCACTGAAATTTGTACTTCCAAATAGGTGCAAAAATGCAACAAATTCTGTAAACACCTAAAGTAGCTACAGATGAGATGAAAATAGAGAAAACTGGTGTTTTCTGACACAATTCTAAGTCCCTTTTGGCATGCACATTTTATGACTTTTGTACATAGAGGGCAGGTTCCCATCACCTCCCTTTCTTCAGAGCTGCTGATATAACAAACAAGAATTCAGCTTCTAGAAATGGTGTCAGCTAAAATCCTCAAACTCAGGACTAGCAGAAGAGAAGAAATCCATGAATCTCAGAAGAAAATCTGAAAAACCATTAGAAGGACAACTTCTGTTCAGTCCTAAAGCATCTCTTGGATATCCCTGAAAGAAGGTCCCCTGGAAGCTGTGCAAAGATGAAAAATGCAGTTACTTAGGCCCGTCTGAAATTCCCACCCCAGGCAATACTGTAAGTTTTTAAGGGAAGGATGACAATATGTAAATGTAGAAACATGCACATACAGTGGACAGAAGGATCCTGAGACTTTTCTGGAGCATATTGCAGTGTTATTAATAAATATCCCTAGAGGCATTAACTGTTCTCCTCTCAAGTGTTCCTCTGACCTGAGAAACAGGTCTTGTGCTCTGTATTCAGAAAGAGCAATCAGCAAAAGGAACAGATCTGAGGAAGAGGGTAAAGTTGAGGCAAAAACACATCAGTGGATGAACACAGAGCAAGGAATTGGATGGACAAGACTGTCCTGTGAAATGCAAGTGCTTTGAATACTAATATGAAATGGAATAATATTCCATTGTTTCTGCCTTTTTTTCAACGAACTCACATAACTGACATGCAGATCACGTCACTTCCAAAGGAGCCATCTGATTCTGAATTATAACCTGCATCGATGACTTACCTGAGAAATATCAGATAATTAACTGATAATTAACTTGTGCACATTTTCAGGCATGTGAAAATAGAGAAACTATATGGAAACTAAATTCAATTAAGCGTTAAACCTCTTTAAATCTATCTCAATTTCTTCTACCCACTTCAAACCAACATTAATTCATTAAAAGAGCCCTGAAAGCTGCTAAGAAAACTAAGCAACACCGCAAATCAATTTTTTTTTCTAATAGTGCTAATTTTTTATCTACTTATTCAGTTGTTTTCTCTAGGAACAGACTAAAATTTCTCCAAACCACTTAAATATCGGAAAACAACTGTAAATCAAATAATTTCTTTTGGGTCAGTTCAAGGACTGCTCCAGGAGAGCTGGGCAGCAGCATCTGAAACTGAATTTGCTCATTTCCTCCTTTATTAACTCGTGAAGTCAGCTTAAAAATATTACAAGTTCTGTGTTAGCAGAGTTTAATATCCCCTCCTTTTCACATGTGTATGTGCTCCAAGAGTATGCAAAGCTTCTCATTAATACCTATTCAAAAATTTATGCTACATTAGAGAAATATATCTATATGCCTGAAAGTTATGCTGGACAAGTTAACATTTTCCCTGTATTACTTGGGAACACAGAGCTGTTGAAAGCAGTATAACTAAAGTCCCAAGGATGAAAAATGCAAATATTTACTAGATAAAGAGACTGAATGTCACACTTTTTTAATGCAAGAAGCAATGTGACATTGCTCATTTAATCTGGGCTCTGCTAATTGGTCTATTACACATGGAAAAAATCTTTGGGAGTCCTTCTGGGAATGTCTCACATCATTCCCTATCAGCTGTTGACATACAAATACTCTGGTAATGAAAATATTTTCATTCCTTCATAACAGCATTCCCTGTCCTGTTTAATCGTATTTTCTCTCTTTCTAAAAACAAGCTTCTGTGTGGGGTTTCTGAACTAACAGACCTGATGCCATATATCAAAAATATCCCGTGCTCCTGTCAAACTTGCTAGGAGTCCACCCAAAAGAGAGCAAAAGGGAAAAAACCACAAGGATTTATGGCAATAACATAGGATTTTAAGACCATTTGAAATTCATCTCTGTTCTGCATCGTTTCAGAGGACTGTGAGTTCAACTGGCCTATAACCCAGCAGCTGGAGTTGCCGTCACTGGCAATGGAATAACCAGCACAGGATCCAGTGATGTGCTGGAAAGGAGCAGGTTCACAAATTTCCAGAAACATTGCAAAGCAGAATGTTTTAGCTATTTGTCACAATTCTATCACTGTAAAGAAAAAGGCCACTGAGGAGCAAAGAGCTGGAAAACGAGGGTGCCTTCTTGGCCTCCAACCAGGCTCTTCTAAAGCCTGCATTCAGGCCCACTAACCACAAGGACTTCAGGGACCTGTTACCAGAGATGGATAAAGCGGTGCCGAAAAAACTTCCAGCAACCCCTTCCATGCCCTCTCCCCAAGGGGGTATCATCATCTCCATGGCAGACCCCTCTGCAGGGGCTACACTATTCTCCAATCTCACAGCAAATCCTGCTCGGGACAGTTTTTGCTTTCAGTATCCTACTTCTAACCATTTAGATCCCCAGTGTGTGCTCAGGCAATTATCTTGGGAGATAAGATCACATTCTGCTGTGCATGAAATCCTTGCAGCAGTCAGTGCTACGGTCTCAGAGCAATTGCTTTTGGAAATTAAGTTATTTCAAAAGGTGCTGCATTCACATTGTGCAGGTCAATACCTCTCTTCCCCAGTAAACACCATACCTAAAACCTGCTCTTAAATTATTTGTCTCTAATATACCAAATTCTTCCAAATTCAAGGTCTGAAATACGATGCAAGATCTTGCTTCTTCCTCCCCCATCCCACTCCCCCCTTGGGACTCAAGCCTCCACCCACATCCTGCTGCCCAGGTTGTAACATTCCTTTCTGCACCCTATCACTGTCACACTCCCTCCTGGAAACAGGTGCAAGAAGATTAAAAACCCACTCATTCAGCTGGGATTTTCATCTGTTTGCACCTTCCTCTCTGCCACTCCTGTGTGTCAACATCTCGTGAGCACAAGGTGGTGGGAAGGCGCTGGCTCTGCCAGCTCACACTGCTGTTTACAGGGACAAGCAGGAGTTTCCATCTCAGGGATAGCTATATCAGGACACAGGAGAAAACTTAAGATACAAAGGCTTTACTTAAATTAGGTTGGTATTTTTTTCCTTAAAAAACACAGGTGTTCTGTTAAAACCTAAGGTCAATTTAAATGTCAGTGTTAACTGGACCTAAGAGGGTTGTTTTAATGAATTTTTGAAAAATACATTAATTCTATGTTATTCTTTTTAATTCCTAAATTGTTCATGATATGAGGATTGAAATATTGTATCTTTTTTCATTTTACTCATGAAATCATTTTATGTCAGGCTGTCATTGCAACACAAACAAAGGAGTTTGACCTAGAAGAGAGATCATTCCATGCAATTGGTAACTGCACTTAATATTGTAAAAACAGAGATTGTGCAGTGACCGAAACCTTCTTCCACAGTGGTTCTGTATCACTGCAACTGATGGCAGGAAACAGTGATACAATCTTTGCATTGCATTTGAAAAAAACCAGAAACATTTCTACAGACATCTTTTTTTCCTAAAAGTCACTAAAACTGAGGAACATTTTGTGTCCTGTCTCTATGTCATTATTCCTCGCCCTCCCTTTTCATGCTGAATTAAAGCAGCCTATATCCTCTCACCCGTATTTTGAATTGACAAGATCTGCCACAGAGTTCCTGGTTTGGGTTTTTTTTATTCCCCAAGCACCCACACTCTTTGCACTTGTGGTCTGTGTTACAGAAATAGTCACCTTTTTGGGAACTCTGTTTTCTGTGCAGCAGGAGCTCTCTGGAATACCATGGGGAGGAGAGGCCTCACAGGACAAGGACCAGTCTGTGTGCAGATATTTCCCAGAATGGCCATTCTAGAAGAGCCCCTGGTGTGCTCCTTGCAATGAGCACCCACACAAGGGCTTCCAGCAGACGAGCCATTCCTGCACAGGTTTGTAGGGGCAGGCAGACCTTCAGATGTGAAGTTGTTCAGTGCCAAGGTCACATCCTCAAACCAATTAAACTTGTGACAACTGCTGGTTCCCCTCTCTTTCCTAGCAGAGTGCGGGCTGCAGAAACGCAACCGACTGGAACTGAGACCCCAGGGGCGGCAGCAGCCAAAAGCAAGGATCTGGGTGCTGTTCTCAGCTCTGTAACTGGATCTCTCTGGCAAGAACAGACAAGTGCATCCCGGAGCTGGGACACTTCGTTCGCTGTCTGCCACAGGAGAAGCGTGGCACACAGGCTGCTCAGCCAGCACAAGCTCCCGGGATGAAATGGGGATATGCACTCCTGTATCACATGGAAGGGTTTGTTGGAGAGGAAACTGAGCAAGAACAGCCGTAGAGACCAGACCCAATTTTTCAAAGATATTCTGTTAATTTTTTTTGTAAGGAGGAAATAATTTCTGATGTGACACTTTGTCTAAAAATGCACGGGTGGTCACACAACTGAAAACTGAAAGCCAAATGTGCTTTCTAGAGCTTTTTGTTCACACACGCACACAAAGATTTCTGATGTATGAAATCATTCCCACCTCCTTCCTTCAGTGTATTCCTCATGCATTCACAGGGTTCCTACTTGCAGAAAAGGCAAATGGCTAGTGATGAACTAGCCAACACAACAGCAATTGGGCACGTTCCCCCAACACACCCGGCAGTACTCAAACCCAACTCATCGTCCTGTGCCGAAGGAAGATTTTCTCGTGGTATGAGGCGAGGAGGGCAGAAGGGGGCATCAGTGAAACAGCGAGCGATGGAGACAGCGAGGAGAGGAGGGATCGCTGAGCCGAGCATAGGGCAAGGTGTGAGTGAGGCGGTTCTGCAGCAGCCTGAGCATTCCCAGGGCTTCCCAAGGAACTTCCAGTCCATAAAAAAAAAAAAAAAAANGCCAAGAAAATGCTTAACAGAAGTATAGCAGTTTCTCTCCTGAACGGGACAAGGATCTAGAAAAATCTGTTAGCATGCAACTGAAGGAAATAACACTCATAATGCTTAGAAAGGTTTGGCATGGCTGTACATACGCATATATGAATGTGGCCAGTGCTTTGGGGAAAAGTGTGTGTTATTTTCCCCGTCTAATCTTACGTGCCAGGAAAAAAAGTAATTTAAATTTCTAGTTTAAAAAGAAATTATTATTTCAAGACTTAGTCTTCCAAAGGTAAGCCAAGAAATTTGGGAAGTGTAAAATATTGATCCTAGCAGATATAAACTCACAATAAGTTCTGGCTTTGTGAGACAGGAGAGAATGAGAAAACACAAAGGATGGGTGTCCACTTGCATGTGCACACATTAAAAATATCATTATAAACAATCCAGTGGTGCTTTCAAATGAGTTACTTCAAAGTCTCCAAAGCCACTCTCAACATTTCTTAAACACAGTAGGGAAAACACTAAGTCAAGGAAAATCTGCAATACTGTTACATTTCCAGCTCTTGGTGTGGAGCACTGTAGTAAGGGAATGTTTTCAAAGGTGAGTGTTTGCAAACATTTGCTGTCCTCCTTGCCCCAGGTACTGCTGGGCACAACCTGGCCAGGAAGTGCTGACCGTGCACTCCTTGTCCTTGCTCTTTCAAGTCCCTCGCTCAGTGTCTGTTTCGAAATTTTGGAGTATATCAGATCTGGGCATAAGGAAATAACTCTCCTCTGCTGCTTGCCCTCTCCTCAAGCACTTCAGGTGCTTCCTTCAAATAAGAAAATTCAACAGAAAATTGTGCAAGGTAACTCTGAGCAGGACAGCACCAAATGAGCCCCAGGCTCCTGCTGCTCCTGGCTGAGTGGCAGCGGCACCTCAGCAGGCTGCTGGTACTGGAATAAGAGCAAACTACAGAGCTCCCTCTCTGTTAAATCAATTCCTGCCTACACCCCCACCTCCTCCTCAACTTTTGTCTTGTGTGTCCTAGTTTGGCTCCTTCTTTATGGGCTCCACATTGAAAAGCCGTAGGAGAGCCACACCAGTCCCTGGATCCGCCCTGCAGGCACACATTCCCTGCTCTAAAGAAGTTTTCCACCTGCAGCCTCAGGATGCATCTCTTCACATCCCCCAGCTTTAACATGAGCAAAATACAACCCTCTCCCCAACCCAGGAGCCAGCTCAGGGGTACCTGTGTGTCACTGACTCAGGCACAGAGGAAACAGGAGAGATTTCCCTTTTTCCCTTTAGCCCTACTCATGCGCAGGGCCCTTAATCTGTTTATTAACTTGGTATTACAGCAGAGCTATGTGCATCCTCAGAGGTGAAGCTTTTAAGAGGTTAGGCAGTACTTTGGGATATAAAATCACAATAGTTTTAGTAAAAGGTGTGTGTCACTCAGGCTTCCATAGTCTGAAAATCTACTCTTTCTTAAAATGGCACATTTTCCCTTTAAAGGAAAGAGGAAAAAAATGTTTGCCCTTCACAATCCTCAGATATTTTTACTGATCTTTTGTTGACCATTTTGTGAACTCAGAAGTCTGATGTCAGTTACTCTATAGAAAGGATACAGGCTGTTCTGCCATATCTGGAATTATTTTTAAACACTTCCCCCTCACAAACTAAATCCTTGGAGGCTAAGGGGGAAGACAGACCAATGGGTTTATATTGAGAAGAGAGTATCTTACAAGAATTTAGTTCAGGAAAAAATAAGGAAAGTGTGGTGAAAAAACACAGGTTATTCAAACTCGTGGTGGAGGTATTTTGACACTGTCATGGGATAAAATCAACAACTTATTCCTGGATACAAAAGCTCAGGTCAGACGTTTCAATCAACGGGCACATGTACATATTTGTGTCCCAGGCAAACCACTGGCAGATTGATACATCCTCATGATTATGAATAATTATGTCTCTGATGAAGTTTCCACAGCTATTTGAAATAACCACTCCAACCCTTGCCAGCAGAAGTTTCACCCCAAAAGTTTTCCTTTGCTTTGAAATTCCAGACAGAGCATCTCAGGAAGAAAACAAAACAAAACCAAGCAAACAAATCTTCCTCTGCTTGAGTAGCTCAGCCATAACAAATAACAGGGGAGAAAATTTACTGGAAGGACTGGGGAAAAATCATAAAGGATGCACAGTCTAACTTCTGAACAGAGTATACGTGGAAGCATATAAAATCAACAGAAACAGGCTTGGTAAGATTTCATTTGAATTGAAAAACATCGATATTTTATCTGCTTTCCCTCTCAACTTGCAGATTTTAATTTCAAGTATTTTTCAGCCTCTTGCACTGAGATGAGAGGTGACCACAGGCCTGTCTATGGGAGCTACTGGGAGAAACTAAGCTGAAGCTGAGCAGAATTTAGGATCACTGATAAAAATACCAGAAACAACAAAATAATAATGCTGTCCTTTAACTCACTTCCAAAACAGCCGTAAGAAAACATAATAACAAACCAAACTGCCCGGTATTTGCAACCAGCTGTACTCTCAATGGCAGGTATTTCTTTGTAAGGAGGTGTTAGATATTCTCTCCCTTGTCTCCTCTGCAGCTCTCCCGAGGGGCGCAGTTGGAGCAGTGAACTGGAACTGGTTGTTACAGCACTGATGGCCAAGCAGGGATCCTGCAGCACCCATGTGCACCCTATGCCCTCTTTTCCAACCGAACACTCCTAGTGCCAGCTCACTGCAGCTACCACTGCGAGGATTGCCTCAGAGTTCCAGTCTTACTAAAGAATACCAGGCCGAACTCTATTAAAAACTAATTTTTTCTTCATTTTTGCAATTTCTGGTACTTTCGAGAAAGTCTCCGCTCTTGGAGCCCCAGAAGACTGCAATTTCTATGTTGCAAACAATCAGTTATTTCACTTAAAGGTGAGGCTCTTTGCTCTTGTTGGAAGCAGAAAATAAAAAAAAGTGCAGCAAGATATAAATGCACTGAGATGCATTTTAGGTGAATGTCGTGATTTTGGGGACCTCTAAAAAAACGGTGGGTAATTATAGAATAGAAATGCAAATGTACAAGACTACCTGGAAAGCAGAAAGAGAGCAAAATGTAGCAATATATGCTACACCTCTGGCCTACCAAACTTCCCTTTCAGATTTTAGAGAACACAAATTTGTAATCCTTCAGTGCTGTCAAGCAACCAGTTAGCAAAATTAAAATAGAACCTAAGTGTTCTGTGCTGCCCACCACAGCACAAAGAAGTTAACTCCCAGTAGAGACAAAGTTGCACACTCATGATTTTAATCAAGTCATCTGAAATTTGTTAAAGACCTCAATAAAACCGAACTCATCACTGTACCTGACAGGGGCCCTGGGTCACTGGAATCAGGCCATCTACCAGATGTCACATCTTGCAAAAGTTTGTCATATCCTTCCTCAGGACCCTTCTGAAATGTTGTGCTTTCCGAGAGGTTTCTCGGCAGTGCGAAGGATGTCTGCTCCAGAAACAAACACACACTTCTTTCAGAAAACAAATACCAGGTCTTTAGCAAATGATTTGTCTTCAGTTATTCATTGAATAATACTATTCATGTACTTGGAAGCACAGCAGAGTTTATACTTCTTTCCCTTAACAGCACAGATTTAGTCAGTACCACTTTTAATATGAAATCCTATCTAGATAGTATTTTTCTAAAATACACTACACTTTTTGTGCAACTCTTCAGTAGGACTGTTAAAGTATTAAGAGCTTTAAATTTACCATGGGCTTTTGTTATTTATGAAATTTATGTTTCCCATTCATCCACTCAAATCAATAAAATGCAATTTTTACACAACTTTTAACGAATATACACATTCTTTAGTGAATTCATAAGTGTGTTTCAAATTTACTGGTGCTGAGAATAAGACCTGAAAAACAGCTCTGGAGATAAACACACCAAAAACATGTATGTAACTGCCTTATGCATTTTAGCTATGTCCAGAGCAGAATCTGGACTGTGTGTCCCCACTCTCCAGGGGGTGTGCATGCAGACACTTTGCTCCAGTCAGTGCCAGAGTGAAGCACAGAGCAGGCAGGTGGAGGGGCTGCCCAGCTGCTGGCAGCGAGCACAAGGAAGTTATGCAGATTTTCACTGCCTGAAACTTAACTCGGGCATGCACTGCTCAGTCCCTGGCACTCATACACGGAGTGAATTTCTTGGCATTCATCTTGGTGTCTTGAGGATTAAAAGGAATAAAGGTCTTGTATTCACAGACCAAAGTAATAAAGTTAAGTATTGATACTAAATAGTGCAAGACAAGACAAAGGTACATCAGTCTCCACTATATTTTTTGTATACATTGCAAAATTGTATTTTGAGCTTAGTTTGTCATTAAGTGTCTGTGAGGTTCCAAATGGCCCCGAGGTTCTGATGCAGCCCCTCTGCACAGAGCTAACTCCACAGTCACAGCCATGAAAGCACTTCCAATATATCAACATGCAACTGCAAGAAAACACTCATCTTGTTTATCCTTTAGAAGAGTTGATAGCTTTTAGGGGTCCGGCTGAGACGAAGGTGAAATCCACGGGGATGTGATCAGTTTGGTTAGATTTCCACTGTCAGAGGAGCAAGCGTAAGGACACTGGGGCTGGGGGTCTGGCCCACTGAACTATCTTCTCTTTTTAGTTTAGGAATTATATAGGGACTAACTAGAACAGGAAACTTGTCCCTCCCCCCAGATTATTAAATGATTTCCTGTCAGGCTTTAGAAAAAGCAACTCATTGCTCAAAGCCTTAAGAAGCTGTGAGTGGCTCACACCCAGGCTGGGAACAGGAAGGGAAGGATAAGCAGAGCTAATTGGCCTTTTTACACTTTGCCAGGGTAGTCAGCCCGTTGTAGATAAGCTTTCTTCACCAGTGACACCCCTTCAGTCCCTTCCCCTCTTTCAGTTTGCTTTGCTTTTAAAACATGACCGTGTCAGATGTGATCCTGGCCAACACCCACAGGGGACTTCCGAACCTTCCCTGCATACCAGCACTCAGGGAAGCCACATTTCAATCTGCTCCCTCCACCATTTCCCATGCATAATAGAAATAAGCCATTTTTCCAGTGGCCTCCTTCACATAATTTAAAAGACCAGACCAGTATGAGTAATATCATCTAAGGTGGATTTCTCAAAAGACACGCTTCTCAAAGTGATCTTTCTAAAACTATGTCAAGTGTTTACATATCTGTGCTGAACCAAGTACCATCAGCAGTTTGGTAAGACAATCCCACAGACCAACAGTTTGGCATCTAGACCACACAGAAGCTGGTGCTATACATTAGGTCCCAGCCAGGGTATGTCCTCACAGCCTCGATGCTCAGGCATCAACATTTTTTTCTGGAGTTGGCCCTAAATTATCCTTCCAAGAATTAAGGACAGTCCTTTGACCACAACTGCACAGCAAGTATTCCTTTCTGTTTCCAAGTTCTGCTGCCAACATGCAAGCATAAAAAAGTGCATAAGTTATATTAACACACATCTGATTTACTAATAAATCTGCATGTTTAATATGCTAGACAAAACCCACTTAAAAAAAACCCCCTGACTTTTATCAGATTCTAGGAATTACTTGCCACAAGTCAATGATCATCATTACAGTGACTTAGGCCTCAGGTGACATTTCCAGACCTCCAAATGTCCTCAGTGCTCAGCACTGAATCACCCCCACTGGTGCTCATCCTCTCTGAAATGCCAAGTCCAGGACAGGACACACCATGCCTGATGCTTTCCAACACTGCTGGGGTAAGGTGGCTGTTCCCCAGGGCTCACCCATAACCCCCCCGACGCTCCAGTACGGCCCAGGCCTTTCTTTCCAGCAGCGGGATCGAGTCAAGGCACGCTCACTGGGACGTAGGAGCTGCGGTACCCGATTCTCAGTTAGTCACTGACCACTACTTGTTTACACAACAGGTTACTGCTGCTCAGGGTGCTACCTCACACTCATCCTTCTTGACCAGAATCCTGACATCTGCAGATTTAAACCACATTGTTTCATCTTCCAACTGTGTTTTTGATGGATGAGCCACAGCCAGCGTCTCTGAAATCCCACCCAATATATCCATCCATCCATTTGAAGGTGAACTGCTGATAACTGCTTGAACAGGTTTCTGCTGTGCTTCTCACTGCTTTGGCAGTTCTATAAAGATATTAATTTTCTAGACTTTCTACCCTAGAAAAACGCCCTGAGTATGTTTAAAAAAATGAAAAAAAAAAATTACCATTTTTCTCTATTGAGTTGGCCTCTTACTTTTTTTTGTTGAAGAAACAAGGCCAACCTGGGCAGCAAAACTGAAGATCTGGTTGCAACCCATACTCTTTCCACCACTTCTATTTGGATTGAGCATTTATGCTTCCTGTTCTGCACTGCATTTAGAGCAAAAGTTGATGGTATGTCCTGGAAACATGTACTCTTGGAGGTGATGAAAACATTGCCATCATTTATGGCAAATAAAAAGATCTCAGTAGAATTTTAAAACCCCGGCCATTACTTTTACATGCAGAGTATAAAACTAAGGTTGAACACACTGATATTTTTTTTTACCTTTGACACATCCCACTTCTATCTCTAGTGTTGCCCACCCTGAAGAAACACTCTGTGCAATGTGTACAACTGGAAGAAGGAGGGAAAACAAAAAACAAAAATCCACATTTTTCTATTGATAATCAAACCTTTCAAGTAAAATGCTCCAATGGTTATACTTCATCTAACAGTTAAAGATGTTTCATTCTGCGTAAAAGACAGGCACTTTTTTTTGTCTCCTAAAATATGTTTCTAATTTAAGTTTGAAAAAATATTTCCATTGTGCCATATATGCGGTAACTCAAAACCAAAATGAAAGGATTAAAATCAGGGCTGCACAGAATGGTTTAAATTAAATTCAGGTAGTGGGGAAGACTGCCGTATCTGGCAAGCTCCCACTCACTGAGCTTTCTGGCCAAGAGGCAAGATGAAGCATAACAACCCTTACCTGCCAAGTCTACAGCAATTTTGAGGGTTTTATTCATCTCTTAAAATAAAATGTTAATGCTCTTGGAAACTTGCCTAGCCATACAGTAGATCTCACCTGTCTTTTCCTTATCCTCACACAAATGTACCGTAGTACGCTTCAGTAATGACTGAAAACGTTTTCAATCTTTTTTTCCTTTTTCTGAATACATGGTATTTAAACTTATCACCCCTTACACCTCAGTGGAAGACGTGACTAAATCCTACAGCTATTTTGAAAATCTCAGCTAATGCGTTACAAACAGTTCACGAAGAGCTGAAATCTGGACTGTGGAATGTCCTCTTCTGTCACTCTTTCACACCTATAAAACCTTTGCAGTCCCCCACAGTCTCCCTGATTAAATCTGCCCCCCACCAAGCGGTTCTGCTTGTGATAAATCAGTTTGCACTGTTTATGATCCATATAATTAGTATAGCCACAATGAAATGAGCCCCAAGGCTTCCCCAAATACAGCTGTGTCCCTCAATAGATTACTCCTGCCTAAGCAAAGAAAGGATAAGCAGAGCTCTGCCTTTCAGAAAAGGCAG
Organism: Rhagologus leucostigma; assembly: GCA_013397725.1. NCBI lineage: Eukaryota > Metazoa > Chordata > Aves > Passeriformes > Rhagologus > Rhagologus leucostigma. The sequence goes on from VZTD01003481.1 coordinate 355,737, forward strand.
CAAAGTTGAAGAATTAAAGTTTTCATAGGCTTCTTAGGAGATTACTCAAAACGGTAATATTAAATTATTTTTACAATCATTTGGGAAAAAATGGAAATACATAAATAATACACAGATCTCTCCGGAGCTTTCTCCCAGTCTTGTATGAGGTTTAAAGACTTTCAGATGGCACCAGTAACAAAATAATTCAGTAACAGCCTGGCCTACTAAGGCCACAGTTAATCTGTACAGACCATCTACCTCCAGGGAATTCTTTATTCCAAGCCAGGGAGTTCCCAAACTTTTTTCTGCCGCATGTACAACCATCAGTAACTGCAAACACCTTCACTGGCAGCATCAGTCCTGCTTGTTGGCTGGGCTCTGTGCCATTTTGAAGTGGTTTATGCCCCTCCCAGCAGTACATTAATCACATTGCCTAAGCTGTTGCCTTCTACAGTAATATCTATAAATCATTATTTGCTGGAAAAACCAAAAATTTGCAGCAACGGCATATCAAGTCACAGACATGTCTGATTTGAGAAACTGCTACCAAACCCAGTGTTTTAACAGTATTTTTCATCTCCTTTGAGAGGATTTTTTAGGATACTTTGACTTGGAAATTTTGACAACTTTGTCAAAAAACAAAGTTTCTCCTCTTTCTTTTTGGGACCAGGGGCATTGTAACACAACAAAACCAAAATAATTCTTTTTTTACATATCAAAATCATGTCTTATGAAGAGCTGCAAGTTCTGAGCACCTTGGGGTGGGCTGACAGCAAGTAATGGAACTACTCCTCGCACTATACATTCTGCAAAACAGAAATTAAGGAAAAAAAGTCATGGAATGATTTAGGCTGGAAAAGACATTAAAGACAGAGTCAGTTTTGTTCTTCATAATTTGTCAGGAAAAAAAGAAAGGCATGACCAAGCAAAATTGTAAGGAAGGCTGTTTTCGTTAATAAGTTCTTCTTTCTTGAAACACATTTCACGAAATGGGTTAGTAATTCTTGGAAACGAACACACACAACTTGCCACTGAAAGGAAAGGAGGCAAGGATGCCCCCAGGGAAAGAGGTGGTACCCAGCTTGCCCTTCTGCAGGTTGCTCTCAGGCTGATGAGCTCCAAAACGTGCAGAGATCCCTGCCGAGGTGCTGCAAAGCCGTATCTGCCTGATTCACACTCTGCAGAACTGAGGAGTTAATACGAAACTTGGCAGCTCTGACCAGGGCTGAGGGACCAGGGAAAGAAAACTGCACTGTCAAACAGGAGGTAACTTTTCAGTTCTGCTTAAACTCATGTCCCAAGTGACTTATTTTGTGATGATTTCAACTGCCACATCAGTGACCTCTGTGTTCAGAATGTGTTTCCAGTACTGGCACATGCAGAAAGCCTTCTTCTTAAATTACAGAGAGTTCAAATAAGTATAATCCTAAAAGGGATCTCAACTTCAGAACAGAACCAGAGTCACTCGTGCCATTATCAGATCATCTTCTCAGACAACCCGAGGTCAGGCCAACCTAGGCAATTATTTATAGTCATTTGTGTGGAACTCATGGCATTCGAAAGCCTCGTGAAAGTGCATCAGGCTGCACAAACTCCAGAGATCATTTCTGTTCCTTCTCATTACACCAGCTCTTAGCAGTGAGGGGATTAGAAAAACTCTTTCAATTCTATATGGCAGTATTTGGCTTATTAAGGAAAACCAACATACCAGAGCCTACACTGAAGAGGAGATTGAGACTTATGCCTGAACTCTTATGGGAAGGCTGATCCGTAACATGGGACATTTCAGGGAGGACAGCATCTCCACAGGGTCACAGAGCAGTCAGGGAACCCGCAACCCCTCTGCAGAGGCACGGGCTCTGACAGAAAACATGCCAGCGATATGGCAAAGGTACAAAACCCAGCAGCTTTCAGCTTGCCCACGGTAATGTATTTGGAAGGCCTTGACAGTGACATTGACTTTCAATGTCATTCACAGCACAGAGAGGGCACTGCTGGTACGCCACCACACAGAGCTGGGTTCCTGCACGTGCCAGAATCCGATGCTCGGGGTGCACAGACCCAGCTGGATGTGCCTCTGTAAGGTCTGCTGAAAAGCTAGGCCTTTGTACTGCTGTTCTCTCTCTTAGCAATTCTCTTTTATGTTCCCAGACCTTGCTCTGGTTTGTAAGGAAACCCACAGAAATCAGATAAGGACAATCACAGTGCGTTTGGGAAGTCTATAGACCCCACCTCTCATTTACCAAAATACCACTAATTACTCTGAAATAAAGATACCAAAAGGCACCTACGGAAGCAAACGATATCCTTCACATTAAATAGAGGCAAAAGTACTGCTGAACTCATTACAAACAAGAAATTTAGAGAATTTAAGCCATCTCCTCTTTTAGTAAGTACCATGAACGGGATGCAGTGTTTTTTTCCCTGCCGGCAAGAAAAAAATAAATTAAAAACTGAGCTGTATTATTGCCAGACAGCTGGCATCCCGTGCCTCAGCAGGGAGACACAGCCCTTTGACTCAAACCCTATTCTGACCATTTCACCACGAAAGCTACAACCGGGCAGAGCCCCATGGCCAGGCAGTGGCCATGCACCTGCTAAAGGACGAGGCCAGGGGAGGGTGGTGGTACACAATGGAAATACAGGAGCACAAGGAGCTGATCCTGCTCCACGTCCAACGCCCATATTTGTTTGGAGCTGTCACAGGAAATAGAAGTGCCATACTTTCCACATCCACTCACACATGTATATATATTTACATCAAAACAGTGCAAAGAAGAGTTCCATTCTATTTGGCAGCCACCTTTCTGCTCCCCTTATCCAGTTGCTGGGAGCCATCCTCCACTGCTGAATAGACTTCATTTTTCATTTCTATTCTGCCTTTCATCACTCACTTCTCTGAAAACCATTCCCTTTACTCATGTGTGTGTTCATTCTGCCTGGCTACTGCTCTTAATTATTACATTGTTGCTGTGTAAAAGAAAAAATAATCAGCATGATCTCTCCACTCTCCCCGCCCCGAATTTAGAGATAGCTAGTATTAACTTTTGTTTATGCACCTAAGCCTCTGACAGTGAAGTTGCTGCTTTATCATTTTAATTTTGGGATATCTCTTAGAAACCAACTGTTGCATTCCCTGCTCTAATATTGTTTTGCTTAAGCGTTTACCAACATGCTAAAAGAAAAATATCAAGCAGGACAGTGTGCATAGCTAAAACAACACATGAAACATGGCAGGTTTACACAAGAATTCGTTATAGAAGGAAAGAAGAAGTAGCAAAAAATTCTGCCTGAGCTGATTTATTATTGTTCTACCTTGCATGTGCACTGCCTTGACAAGCACAATATATAAAACTGTGATGGCTGTTCTTGTCAAAGAGCCTGGAGATATCACGGGCTGAAAGCCATCCCCTGGTGCGGGTGGTGCAGGAAGGGGTTGATTGGCCCAAAGTACAGCGTACAGTATACTCACCTACTACTCAGAAACTGAAAAAAAAATTTTCATCAGATATTCCCACCTATATATCTAGCTCTCAAATATTTTACTGGACCCAGAGAAATCTATTCATGCCCAGAGAGCATTTTCTATCTAACATTACCACTGATTTCAGCAGCACAATTTTCCCCATGGCAGAGCATGTGATCTGCAGCCCTCACCTGGATCTTCACCATCTGACTGACAAGTTCCCTTTATGCCCTGTATTTATTAGTGTTTAAACAGAAGTCTCATCTGGCCTACCATATCAAAAGAGGTTTTCTTCTCCAGGAGCTGTCAGTTCTGTTTCTGGAGCAGGAAAAAGTGGGGTTTTTCCCTGCTCAGGAGCAATGTCTCTTGGATTGCCACCACTTCCGCAAGCAGTTCACTCAGTCTGCACCTGTATGCCCTTGTACAGCTTCCACTGCAAAATTCCCCCAGGACGCACGGTACCTCAGGGCATTGCTTCCCTCTGCATCCTTACTCACCTGCCACTGCAGCACAAAAGGCACTGCCACAGCAGTCTCAGGGGACATATGGACCTCTCTCTGCTACTGACAATATGCCCTTAGATCACTTTCGTGGGAAACAGGGGTAAAAACTTCCACAGGCACTAATGAGTTCATTTTACAGCCCTGGAAAGAGCTGGGGCTGATATAATAATGAGGATGTAAGACCTTCAACAGAAGAATTAGAAACCTATGTTTCTATAGTTATAAGTAAGAAAATGTATTGGGTGATATGGTGGAGGGTTTTTAAGTGTAGTAATGCTATTTTATAGTTTAAGTTAGGAATTTAGATGTTATAATAGAAGTATATGTGTCTACGTGAGCTGGCCAGTAATTGGTTGAAAGACAGACGCATTGCAGTAAAAAGTACCAAAGGTGATAGGTTATGAAGTCAAAACAAAGCTTCATGTTAATTGCTTATTGGACCAAAAAGTTATAAATTGCCATGTAACTTTGAAACTTGTGACTATCTTCAGTTACTGCGACTTGTTACTAAATCTCACGGCCTCTGAGACTGATGCCTTGTTTGATTTTTCAAGTAATAAATCGTGAATAACCGTGATGGTCCCATCTCTTTAATAAGGCGCCAACAACTTTCCACCGAGCTTCACCCTGCAGGGACAGCTGTCATTCTTCTTGGCTGGACAGCTCACATCAGTGTTTTGGAGTACAAGGTTTTAGTCTCCTCTGAGGTGTGATCAACACATCAACAGGTGAGGATTGGCAACAGAAAACTGATGTGAGGCTTCCAAATAAATCCATACAGGGCTGTAGATACTAATAAAAATTGTCATGCTCTCATGTGATAGGTAAACAGGTAGTGAGAAATCAAATTCCACATGTAGGAAAGGAATTGATCTATGAACTGATGCTCCTACCTCTGAATACATCTACCTGCAGAGTTTACTTCTCTGCAACATGAATGCACCAGCAGGTGGACTGGTATATTACAATTGGGTTTTTTTAGGATCCCAAAAGAATGATCACAGCTTCCCTTCTCTCTGTCTGGGACTGTGAGCTGTGAAGCTGAACAAACTGACTAATAGGAAGCTGACCTCACAAATTTAACTGTGATCCACGATCAGTCTCAGGAAAGAAGATACTTGCTGGGGTGTGTTCCTCACCCTAAGAAACAAAGGGAGTGAATATGTCTGCAGTGAGGTAGAAAACTGACTCCTCCACACACAACTTAGGTTTTGAAGCCAACAGGAGAGGTCAAAGCCACATGGAAATGACCCATTTACAAACAAACATGCATCAGAGAATGGTCTTCCCAGGGCTGGAGCCTGGGAAAATAGAAGGTAAGGGATAATTAGAAAGTTGTGATGCAGTTCAGCTTAACATAGAGGCAGATGTTTGGCTCGGGGTCAGCCAGGCAGTTGAGGGAAACAGAGAGATGCATACAGTGCCCCTTTCCTGCCACACACAGAACGTGCAGAGACTGCAGAGCTGCTGGCGCATCCCTTCCCTCAGTGGGTCAGGCAGGAGTTCAGAGCCCTTGCAGGAGTAACTTCTTTGAGAAATGCTGGAGCCATTGGGTATGTGCCTTTAAACCCAGCTGTCTGCTATTAGGATTTCATTACTGCACACTACTCATGATTTTGGCAAGACTCTGTGACAATTAACATGAATTCTTCTGGGACGGATGCAGCGCATGACATCATGTAGTAAATTTTCTGATATTAGAACCTTTCATTTGTGCCCTACTGTACTTGTTAGGGTAACAAATTCAAAATGAGAAATGTAATTACGCAACAGAGCTTTCAATTGTATCATATATTAACTTTTAATACTCTAAGTATTCATTCTCAAATCCAAATCTGGCACAAAACACTTTGGAAGATGAAACTTGACAGATCTAATCAGGCACTAATCCGATTCTTCGACAGACACTGATTTAAGAGCATTTCATAATGGGAAATCTCAAGTAAGATAATAGCAACAGTTGAAGAACAATTACTCTTGTCTGCCTTAGTGCTGGACTCTGAAAATTCACATGCTAACAAATGCCAAGCAAAATGCACAACCAAATAAAACTCTCGGAACAAGCAGCATTTTGCAGATAAATATTTCTGGGAACAGCTTTCTGAAAATATCAATAATATTGGGAACCAGTTGTTTTCAAATCTTAATTTGTGCTCAAAAGCCCCCTTGGATAAAATTATTCTAAGTTTACAGGTAAGTAGTTTAGACAAAGATTAATAACTCGTTTTCCAAGAATAATCACCAGATATCTGAAAGGGCAGGATAGGATAGAGTCTGTAACTTGATCAATGAAACAAAAGTGAACACATCTAGTATTTACAGGTCTTTATGACAAACCACCTTAATCCTCTCTCTGCTCTATTAACGCAGTGAATTACTTGACAGGAAAAACAAACTGTTTTTCTGTACTTTTAGGCTAAGTTACCAGGTTTTAGGACTTCATGTGCTTTTACCAGAAGACTCATCATAGCAGAAGATCTGAACAACCACAGGCCAGGCCTCCCCACCAGTCTGAATCACACTGGTATTAACTACTCCTTTTTTCGTGATCTCTGACTTCTGGTTAAGTGAGTAAACAAGACTGCTCATGTCCAGTTTTTATTTCCTCCTCAGTCTTTATACTAATTACTGTAGCTAGAACAGGTCACAGTGGCAGACTCTTGTGCTTTCAAGTTCACTAGCACAAGGAAAGTACAGTGTTCATTCTGAAAGCTCTGACGCTATCCCATTACAAATACTGGCTTCTCTTTTGAGATGCACTTTCCTCAGACACCATGCAAGAACATAACCCCACAGCATTCCAAAGATTTAGTTTTCTGGGTAATTACAGGGGAATATTCAAAATTTCAAGAGAAAAGCTGGGCACTGCTAGTATAAACTGTTCAAGCTTCAATAATTTCAATAGCATGAAGACTGAATACATCCTCAGACAGCCCAGCACAAATCCCTTACCAGAATCCTGATCCAATACCTTTTTCTTTCCTAGGCAAAGGTACAAACTTTCAAAGCAAATTTGAGACCTATAGTCTTCTAACGTTAAGACACTTTCCAATGCTTTCACTCAATTTTTATTCTACTTATTAATATACAATATAACATTGTCCTAGAATTAGCAGCAATGAGAAGAATTGAAAGCATACTTACTTTTTCTTTGATAATTAATTCAACAGAAGACAAAGCTGTTTTAAAGATGTTCAGCCCTGTGTGTTGGTTACTGAACAATTTCACCAGTAGTTTGCAACAAAAGCAGAAAATAACTGGAATTTCCATGAAGATTGAGAGCGCATCTTGTTCTAACTTTTTTGTATTCTGCCAACATTATCTCTACCATCACAGAAGGATAAAAGCCAAAAAGACCCAAACAACTTACATCAAATATTGAAAGTACAGCTGTAAAATAGATCAAGGTGACTCCAAGGTATCTCAACCACAGAAGTGAAAATTCAGCATGTGGTGTAGAATTATAAAGAAGGAGGCCTCAGAATGCTCAGAGCATTGTATTTGTGGTATTATACCAAACCCACAAGATTTGACTAAATGATCTTCCGTATCTCTTTAATTTTCCCTCCAAACCTCATGTTTTACTTTCCAGTCTTTTCTTCTGCTCTCGTTTGTTTGGTTACCTCAGAGCACACGCATCTTCCAGCTCCAAGGCAAGTATAAATGAGATCTGTGTCAGTGCTTGTCTCTGGAGTTATCTTTTGATACTCGCCTCGAAACACCCTCATGCTAAAGCTAAGGAGATGGCTGATTGCCTGTGATAACTTCTCACGAATGAAAACAGTAAATGGCAATTCCAGTCCATAACTGGATCCACCTCTCCTGCACATCTTGCAATAGAATCCTTTTGTCAATAGAAGACTATTAAAAAACCTTTAAAAAACCCCATTAGTTATATCTGCTCTTCTTGTAAAAACAACAGTAACTCGAGCTACCTATAAATATCTAATATTCAAAACCCTGTGTTCTGATTACTAAAAACTTTTCAAAAATATTTTCTTCCCGGCATTTTACGTTATCATCACAGTCAACATTACCTAGAGGCCTTCACTCTGTAAGATTCAAGTGCTCTTTAATTATTTTCATCAACATAGCCCGAACTATACCATAAACCCAATATTCTTCAGGTGCAGAGGTTCCCAGCCTGAAGTACAGCATGAAGCAGATGTTCCTCAGGTGTATGGAGGGGCACATACAATTCCCAGTAATGGATTGCATTGTGCATCTGCTTCTGCAGTGGAAATAAATTCAAGCAGAAAGCACCTTGACAATAACTACCCAAACTGGTGACACTCAACCAGTGTAATTCAACAGAAAAAGGAATAACACTAATTTTAAATGAAGGGCAGAAACTGTGCTCACTCTGGAGCAGAGGTTGTATTCTGCTCGTCTGGCTTAGGGATTGATCACACATGACACGAAGAACCTTGGCCCGGGACATTACAGCAAGAGTCCTTCATACGCTGCAGTGAGGAAAGCATTTTGCATTGCAACACAACTTTCCTGGAGTTGCCTAAAAGCAGCACTGGTTGTAGCAGTCAACCTTTAAGTTTCCAATTCTGGACGTTTTATCTCTTATTTTCTCCCTCCAGGGAGAAACTGAGATCAAGTCTCTGAAATTATCTCCCCGTCCACACTACTTTAACAACTAGGATAATTTTCCTACCAAGTGTTATTCACGAGCAGGAAGCCCATAAAAGCTAAGTTTAAATAAAAATAAAGTTTTCATTAGAATATTATAGGATTAGCAGCTGCATCCATTAATTTCCTCCCTCTAGCTACAGAAAGGTACCAGAGAATTTCCAGAACAGGCTACTGCAAGCTTATGCTTCTTTTGTGCACTGGAAGAGCTGCTTCTACAGCAAACCAGGAGATTAAACACTTGATTTTAATTTCTGAAACAGCTGTTGATAAAGATGCCAGGCATGAAAAACCCACACTTTTCTGGGGTAAACTCTCCACCCTGTGGCCCACGATTCAGGAAAATCAAGTAAGTACTGTAGAGCTGTTGTATGATGTGACCTAAGCTCATTCCAGTGAGCTAGCATTCTCTACCTACCAACAGCAGTTCTCTCAGCCTTCCAAACTTTATTCAAGAATCAGATCCTTCCCTATCCGGTATCACCTGCCCTACTAGCTTACACTTCAAACCAAAAGGGTTAAAATATATATTACAAGACTCAAGCTCTGGAGTTTCAAGTGTACCTAGAGTGGTTAAACGCTCTCAAACCTGTGTACAGGTGATGATTCTGTGCTTCTGTCCACCTGAACAAGCTTTTAATGCTGTCTTTCAGTTGTAGGGTTATAAGCACGCAGTGGGTCATGCCAGAGGGTGAGTTATCAGATGAAACACAGCACCACACAGATCTTAGCTCAGGTGGGAACCGGAAAATTCCATGCTTTTCTTTTTTGGGGGTTTAGCATCCAAATGCAGATGGACTACTCCTGCAGCCTCCCATCCCTGCCCTTCCCAACACTGGGAAGCTCAGTGGAAGTTTGCTGTGAGCTCTCCTATTCCCAGCCTGAGCACTGCTCAGTGCAGATGTGAGAATCCACATAGAAATTGCCTACCCCATTCTCCTCTGGATCCAAGGTGGCCTGGGCACTCTGTCACAGATTTACATCAGTAATACCAGAATGTTCCTCACCATTAGTAAAGCAAAATGTTACAGAAAAACATTCTACAGCAACAAACACATGTGAATTTTAAAAATGTCCTGAAGTTGATAGTGAAATAATGACTTTCTGTCTCCTTCCCCAGTAAAAGTCAATGGAATGCACTGACTGAAGCAAGAAATTTTGCAGACCAACTCAATGGGCAATTGTGACACTGAAGACTTCCACAATATGCAAACATAGGGACTAGAATCCAGGTTACATGATCTATTTGGAATGTGAACACTTCGCCGTAATGCCTTTGCGTTTCCTGTTACCCTTTAGCTCTATCTGCCTTTGCAAGTTTTGCTGAACAATAGGAACAGGTCTGCAGGGTGAAGAAGCTGATGCAGAGGCACTGCCAACACTATACTCAGTCTGAGGGTGTTACCTCAGGCCGGCTCTAATCTGTTCCCCACAGCTGAACACCAAATTATGGCTGGAGCATTTTAACTGCATTTCTGAAGCCCATTTTTCTATGTTTGTTTGTGAGCTCCAAGACCGGCCTGTGAATTGAATCAATGTAGAGCGAGCAGGGATGATGGGAGACTGACTTCAGAAATGTATTTCTGATCACACAAAAATGTGTGTGGACACCTTTCGTGCCCAGCAGGCCAGCTCCGTGCAGGGGTATCCCCCACCCATGTGCAAAAGACATCTGGAGGGAGATGGTAGTCATCATTTTTGAGGATGCCAGAATGTGGCCTCCTATTAGGATTGCTTCCTCAAAAATACACTCCAGGGGGAGATACTAAACTTCAGTACTTCAGTCAGTCCGTGGAATTGCTACGGGATGAGTTTTAAGACATGGAAGAGCAGGTTTATGTCTATTATGGGTGATTTTTTTATATAAAGGATATCATAAACAAGTTAAATTAGGTAATTTTATTTAAAATAAGTATATGTAGCCCTACAGGTTCTGAAATGTGTATTTTAGAAGTAATGTACCTAATATGAGGTTTACTTTATGCATCTTGTCATAATGGTTGCTATCTGGAATTATTGTACTACGAACGAATTGTTACTTATGTTACCACTGGATACAAGGACTTTGTTAGTGGAATTGAGCTTCCAGATTCATTTCATAATCCCTATGCCTATTACTTAGAGAGAAGAAAAAAGCACAAATCAAGATGACATTTAAAAAAAAAAAAGGAGCCTACGCTGGTCTTGTAGGAACATCTAAATCCTTTCCCATATTAAATACCTTATCTCAGCAGCAGTGCACCAGCCATTTAGGAAAATTAAAGAGGGAGATAGCAAAAAAGAGACGGCAGATGCTAAAGCAGAGTAGTTTCTAGTCACGTAGATAATGAAGGGACTCGGCACATGGCTTTTCAGTTTATCCCTGCTTCAGCTTATCCTTCATCTGCTTAAATTCAAATGGATCAGTCATTATTAAAATGATTTTGAAATTAGCTGCTCCAGTTTCATGTGACTTTCTGGTGTATCCTCTAAAACTTAGTAACTCTTTGGGAAGACAGGTGCTGTACACTTTTGCCATTTTAATTCAGTTTGGAACATGATTTCTAAGCAGCAACTGGTATCTAATGCTTAAATAAAATTGAATTTTACTCACTAATATACACTGTGAGCTTTTTATCCCTTCCAGTGAGTTGTCACGTAAAAAAAATAGAGACTTCTCTGCTGAAAAATACCAAATATTTTGTGCAAGGTGTTGTGGTGTTACAATTCTAAGAGATACTGGACCCCGAAAGTATATTTTCGACTCATTTTCTTTTCTTTATTGTTGGATAAATATTCTTCTGTCACCCTTGGAACCTTCTACTTGCTAATTCTGAGGCACACTATGAGTAAGTGTATGCATGAATCAATGATCAGCCACCCTGTTAAGCATTTAAAATCCACTTCAAACCACTGCTGGATTTCATGCAGTTCTTAGACACTGATCAGCCTCACGCTGGCATCTACTGGCACTGCCCTGAGCAACGCGCATGGCATGGCTCCCCACGCTCACCATGTGTGGGTCCCCAGGGACAGAAGCACAACTTATTGAGAATTCTGCATTCCCACTGATGTCTAGAGAAACAAACAAACATTTTAAGAGCAAACACTGCATGGTAGATAGCATCTACAGAGTGACTCTTCATGCTATTTACCCGAGTGGTTCATAATTTTTATGCCGTCCTAAAACATTCCACTGGCCAAATTCCCCATGGTCATACATCATCTTCCTCTTCCTCCTACCCCATTTAAAATCTTGCAACAGGGACCATTTAGGAGATTTCTGCCGATCTCAAGCACTTGGAGAAAACAGTGATGGTTCTTACCTTCACATTTGGCAACACAGCACTACTGTAATTCTCCTTTTATGGCTCCCAGAATATTAATAATAGTCACATCCAGCATGAACATACCATATTGAAGCAGCTGACTGCTAGCAGCACCTATCAGAAGGTGGCCTATGACTTCACTGCCTTTTGGCTGTCAATAGTTCCTTAATGAGCAGCAGCTCCTAAATGAACTGTTCCGCAGTGAGCTTCACTGCCACGTGGTTTCCCTGGCACCACCTTGCTGCGCTCTGGTAACACAATACACAAGAATCAAGGTTCTTGAACTATATTATGTCTCAAAACTCCTGCCATTGAAGTCAATGGCAGAGTTCTGCATCATTAATTTTTTAAACTAAATCATGTTACTTCAGTTTTAAAAGGTTTAGAGACCACAGAACTTACATAAAGACAATAGGAGTCTTAAAATCCTTGACTTGGGTTTTGATTTGGGAAATGAATTAACACATCTCCACCATGCAGACTGTAAAAATATTTGCAAAAATTAGCTTTGTAGCTGAGTTAACTCAAGTGCAGCTTTGCCTTTCATCAGCCAGAGCACCTCTTTGTTATTCTTTGCACCAAGATGAAATGGATAGCTTAAACATCAAAACAACACAGCCTTACATTCTGCTTACACGCCTCTAACAATACTTCTTCCCACCTGTAGGTCACCAGTTCAGAGGTGAACAGGTCATTTCTGCCAGTTCTTCAAATCTAAGACTAAAAATCCTTGGTGCTTAAAGGTTTTTTAGATCAGCTTCTTTGAGTCAAAGTTCCCCACCACAGGTGCATGCCTCTATTGTCACTAATTGCTGTAAAGACGGTGGAGTTTTTCTTCAAGTGACAGTCTTTTGAAGTTGGCTCAGGCACTTTCCTGCTACCTTCCTGCAAGTATATACTGAGGATTAAATAGTGACAAGAGTGCTCCAGTGAATTCTCTGTATCAATTGATCTGGCAGATGCAAAGAGAACAGCAGAAGTCACTGTGAATAATCACTGCCTAGAGCACTCCGTAATAAAAGTGAAATTTCAGGAATTGTCTGTTTTTGAGGGAAAAAACTATGAAGGACATTACTCCCATGTTAATTAGAAATGTGTGCACTTCACGAAAGCTTTTTTAATTTTTACATAGTCCTAGGCTGAACAAAATCTTTTTAAGGCACTTGATTAGAATAGGAGGTGTTACCTCACTGAAGATTATAAAGGGTTCAAAGCTCTTCTGCTGTAGGCTGACACTGAGCACTTTCGCTCAGCCTTGTGTAAGGGGTGGTACCCAGCTGCTCTGGCCCAGAATGAGCCTTGGGAAAGAGCCGGGACTCTGCTAATGCCTTCCTTATTTCCAGGGAAAGCAAGATGAAGCCACTGTTTACAAGTCACCACATACTAAAGTAACAGGACAATGGTGAGACCAAGCTTTGTCACAAGGACCTTAAACTGAGATTGCCCAAGAGTGGCTGTGACAAATGATTACTTTAAATAGGAGAGTATTTTCCTATTTTTCCTTACTGTTTTCTCTCCAGTGAAATTGTCAGTGAGGACAGTAAATTCACTTCAGCTCCATGAAGAGTTAAGAGCCAGTGTTTACACTTCTGTCCCTCAGCTGATCTAGACCTAATCACCAGCTATAAGGCATTGTCTCCAGACTTCCCAGTGACAGGTCTGGGCCTGACAGACCCTGAGACATTTTTAGTAACACCAACAACTCCATCCACCCTGTGCTCCTTTCTTTCACCCACTGCACTAGGAGGCTTAGTGCCCTCAATACAGCGCAAATGACTTCATCGGCATCACTTAAGGTGAATGGAACTGTATTATATTACAGTCCAAACAATGTGCTTTACAGACAGCGTGATAGCAAAATGGAATATTACCTTTGGAACTGCATTTCAGCATTATTAAGCATAGGTCAGATTCTGCCACCTTTCAGTTGTCTGTTCTTCTAGGATGTTCCAAGTCTTTCAAAAGGAATTATCTCAGGAGCACAGTATTTATAAAAAGAAGTTATTGTTTATGTAACAGCTGTACCTTCAATACTGAATCAGAGGGAGCTTTAACACGTCTAGACACACATTAGTAGGCTCCAGCTATGATAGGTTTCAAACAGCTCTTCCCAGTAGCTTCTGACATTGCCTTGCACAGCAACTCGAAGTCTGGCAACACCAGCGATGTTGGCTTTTATCAGTAGAGGATGTGTTCCCATCTCTTTAAATCAAACAGTCATATTACTGTTATTCTTTCTCTGACACTTTCAAGACTGTAGTTTGAGATGCTATCAGCTCTCTTAAGCGCTGCAATTAACTCCTTAAGTTGTATGCTAATAAGAGCATGATCCTTATCTACCCTCTGGACATAGGCTACACTTTACACTGGCAGAGAAGCAGCTTGTGCAGTTGGTACCTGCTTTCCCCACTACAAATGACAAGGTTTATGTCATTTATGTGCTTAGCCCTTAAGATTCATACACCGAATACCAGATAGAATTTTTTACTCTCAAAGACACAGGTTTAAAGCAGCTATAGTAATTAAGTATGGTACATTATTATATACCCAGAAAATCTCATAGTACAGTAGGTGGCCGTAATATTTTTTTTACACAAAAATTGCTGAATATTTGAACAAAATAGTGTTTGTAGGATTCCCAAAGGGGTGTTTCAAACCGAGGCACTGAGGTATAGATTGAGCCTTCAGTGACTCATGTCACAATGTTCCTGACCCACCTGCTGGGTCAAGCAAGCTCTTAACCTTATGGATGGAGGCAAATAGGTTAAAAATAAGCCTGCTTTGCAACAGCAATGCCACCAGAATTCTTACTTCAATTCAGCTAGGATGTTATCTCCTCCCTTATCTTTGGTTCACTGTAAGCAAGGAATTTGTGTACCATTTGTGCAGTCTTTTCCAAAACCAGTTAGACTAAGAATCAGTAGGAATTTTTATTCCATATAAAACACTCATTCATCAAACACAGTATGAAACACTAAGGGACACTTCTCAGGAGAAGATGGGAGGACTGGATGGAGACAGAACAGCAAGGAGCACTCATCTCCATAGGTGACAGGGACCTGCTACAGACCACAGCTTCTGACTGGTCCTTTGGCGGACTGAGCTTCAATTCCAGTCATCATCTGCGTTTTAAAATCCCAACTGGGACAGGAGCAACACAGAAAGAGAGAAACAAAAGACTCCCAAAGCAACTTATTGTCTTTGTTCCTAATCGCTCACTTCAGAAGGGAGGAACTAAGGCTTTGCAGTTCCAACGCAAAGTCAAAGTGGCTGTGATGGCACCTTGGCTACAGTCAATCCCACCAAACCTCCTGACACAAATCATGTTAGAACCACCTCCTGACTTCATCACTTGATTAAAAGTGACTTTTTCTATAAATACTATTGCAAGACTTAAGCACTCCACCAAAACTGTCATTTCATAGCTGTTCTGTTCAACTGATGCTTTGAAATACTCAGTTCTTCTAATAAACACTGCCTCAAAGATTCAGCACTTCAACCTGCCTGTGTTTGAAGCACAATTCTCAGTAAAATTCTCAGTACCAACATGAAGAACTCTGAATGTACAAGTTATGCTACGTTACTGTCTTTACTCTTTTGAACTTTTATACCATACAAGGTAAGTGAAAATTTTGATTCCAACCAGCTGAAAAAACTAGAATTTCAAATTTATAAATAAATTCCTAAGAAATATGGAATGAATTCTGAAAAATTTTCTCCTCATTTGTAATCTAGTTATGGAATAGCTTGATTCCATGATGTTCGAATCATAATTACTATTTCTAACACCTACGTAGTGAAAAAAGTGAAATACATTTTTGTTGGGAAAGCCCACTGATTCGCACACGTAAGAGAGGTGAGAACAAACAACAGCTCCTGCTATACAAAACCTGAGTGAATGAAATATGAATTCTCCGTAATGCAAGCACTCAACTGAGTATTCAAAGTCAATAAAAGTGGTTGAAAACCCAAAGTAAGTGTGGCAGAAACAAACACACTTGGATGTAAATCTGTCTTGCATTCAAACTGTATCGCAAAACAATTCCTCATCCTACATCTTGTAGTGACTCAGCCCAACACCACCACTTTTTAGGAAATGTGAAACCATTAATTGCCTTATCTGATGAACTAGAGTCCTGCTAATGACTTATCAATTATCACAAGGCTTATCTTTCAGGTTCTTATTAACCAAAGATGTTCTGGAACAGACTATCCTTGGAATTGCTTAACATACGGAGACCAGACTACCGTGGGGGAAACAAAACATTTTGTATTCAAAACACCCAAACACCACAGCATTAACATTCCAGGAAGAAAAAAAAAGCCAAAGTGGATATTTTTTAGCCACATCAGAGCCACTTCTGTACTTAATTCTGCATACCACTTTCACTTTTGGGATAACTGCTGATAAGTGTGATTTGGTATAGGAAAACAGGCCAGATTTGTAGGAAGAGATGATCCTTTATTAGCCCAGCCAATGTCTCTGGAACAAACTGAGGCGCTCTGTAAAATGCAGACCCCTCTCCAGCAAAAGCTTCAAAGAAAAATTTGTACTTGGTTGTGGAGCAGGGCAATAGTAGATGCTCTGAAACACCTCAAATTTGACATTAGGTGGTTATCACCTCACACCAAGGAAGGCAAGAGTGTTGGAATACTGGTTTCCCTTACAAGCAAGTGCAGAAAGACACTGTCAGGTGAATGGACAGGCAATTCATGCAGCTGTTAGGTACACACCTAAAGCTGCTTTGAGGGAGAATAAGATAACATGGAGATAAAAAAATAACTCTAAAAGAAAGTTTTGATTTTAAATCTCGGATGTATCATGCCAAGCACTGGTAAATTAGACACCAAAAAAGGTACATGCCCTGTCAGGAAAATTATCTGGCTGCTAGAGCATTGTCTTGGGGTGACTCTATCATGTGAATCCCCTATCATGCTCTATGCCCAAAAAGTAATATTGTGCCTTTTCTGTGCCTTTAAACTGAGCTTGAAAAAAAAACAGACAAACTCTCCAAAGCAGCTTCTCAAGGACACAGAGATTACACTCCTCAGTGTGGTCTGGCTGCGGGTAGCACAGAGGGAGCACCCTGCTTGCTTTTCCTTCAGCCAGCTGGTTTTTTTTTTTTCCCTCTTGGCATGAGACGGAGAGCTGAATTTTGTTTCCTGGGACTTTG
>VZTD01003481.1:372833-451403 GCA_013397725.1 Rhagologus leucostigma
AATTTCCTTTTTTCCTGAACCCTGTGGGGGGAAGGGTGGTTGCAACCTGGTTTTCTCTCAGGGGCTATATTACTAGATTTCAGCCAAACCGGCACAAGCGTGGGCCTGGCAATTAATACATCTGAAATGCCCGGCTTTGCCCACTGCTAAGGCAGGCGCTAGGAAAACTGTGCTGCCACCAAGAGACACTTCAGCTCTTCATGCTGCTGTTTTCACCAAGAGGACTGCATAGATGAGTAGGTGGACAGGGAAGAGTAACAATAATATAAGGCCCTATTAGACTCTTGAAATTTAAGGTATTCATAAATTAATCTCTAATTCAGTAAACGATTGAGCACATGCTTGTTTAGACTTTATGGTCATCAAGAAGTATTTGAAGACACTCAGAAGACCATTACCTGTTCTGGGTGGTTCATATAAATTCCTTTTTCTCACAAGTCCTTTCTCTTTGCTGAAAAAACTCCACGCCCTAAAATTCCAGACCACCATTGATGGGGACTACAGTTGTGATCTTTCAGATCACAACTGATAGCTACATAAACCACTTCCAATCTTTTGTCAAATCTCTTTTTGCACCCTTGCAAGAAGATAATCCTGTGACATTTAATCTAAACCAAAGGCAAACTGTTAGCTAGGGATATTTTCCCTCGCCAGTGCTCTAAATGTAATAATGGTTTTCAGAATGTGCGGGTCTGGCTCACTTCAAGCGGTTTTGCTCCTTCCTTGACTCCAGCTGCAAACTACTAAACACATACTTTTTTAGGTCATTATGGCCTAATGTCTGTGGCATTACATTATTTCAGTGACATATCTTTGAACATACCGTAATTCCAAAAACTGCAGGTCATCTTTTAGGCTCACTGGAGAGCAGGATTTTATATTAACTCCATCCTTTGTCTCCGTCTCCCTTTTTAAAAAAGGCAAACAAAAAAATCCCACTGAAACTTCCTTTCCCATTATTCCCTTCATGGTAATGAGCCTTATGAACTTGCCCTATTAGGAAAAACTATTGCTAGTGGCAAAAAGCACACCACGACTGAGAACATCCTCCATCCTGATAAATCCTGGCCCAGAACCAGGCACCAGGATAACTAAAGCACAACACTCATAATCAGAGATTCTTAGACAAAGAAACCTTGCCAAAGAAGATTTCTACTTCTCCCCTTAAAAAACAAACAAAAAACTCCATATGTGCACCCAGGCCAATAAAAGATGACAGCTGTCTTCAGAATTATGCTTTTTATGGCCCTTTTCAAAAGGAATCAAGGAACCAATTTTTCATTTAATATCCTCAGGTTAATCCACAGTCCTTAGACACATATTACCTACTTAAACTTTAATTAGCTATCAAATAAAATTTATCTGGGTGGTTCTTGTCTGAGAAAGGAATTCTCAGAAGAGCAAAACTTCTCTAAATCAGGTGCAGATTCTGTCACGGCTGCGACAGAACTCCATGAGTTGTCAGATTCACCATCCCAGCTCTAAGTGACAAGGCTAGTAAGAGTGCACACACTCAGACATAACTCCAGGCACAATCTCCGAGTTAAGGTATGTCAGTTGTTCCATTGGGCCAGTTTCACCTCAATGGAAAAATGGAAATTCAGATATTTTGTCAACATAAACTCTGTGAGGGACCATTTCCTACGAGCCAAGCTCTCTCACGAGCAGAAAATCACTGGTATTTTGCACTGGCAGCAGAATAAAGCATCATTTGAACTATGCAAGTGCAATACATTGAAGGATTCGTTCTCCTTATTTCGTATTCCTCCTACAGCAAGGATTTTTTCCAGCAGAAAGCAAGCAAGCAAAACATGGAGAGTTTTGTCTCCATATCAGTTTTTCATACCTCCTAGTTTTCACCACGCCCAACCGTAGTCAGATTCTCCCAGACACAAAACTGAAGCTTCCTAATTTTAGTAAGGGGAAGGACATCAGCGCTTCTCACATTTTCAAGCACCCAGCAAGGAGAGAAAACAGAGCCATTGAACCAGATTAGGGAAGACCTAATCTGGGCAGGACTGGAAGGTAAAGAAAATTCCAGATTCCATTCCACACCATCCCTCTTCCATGCCCCCATCCACATACACACATCTGAAAGGAAACTGAGGAAAAACACCCGAAAAATTTTCATGTTGCTCCAAAACAGAAATTTCCCTGTTGCCACCAAGGCCCAAAGTCCCTCAGGAGCCTCAGGGCACAGGAGAGCCACGCCTGCAGCAGGAGGGGAGGACATGTCAGAGGGGGACAGTGGCCCCAGAGAGCCTCCTGCATGGAAGCATAGTTGGTGTCAAACTGTTCTCTTTACACCAGCATTTTGGGAAGCTGAGCCCTTTCCAAAAGACGCTTGCTTGTTGCAAAAAGCCTCTGCACCCCAGTTCCTCATTCCTTTTCCAGCATCCTGGCAGCTCTGGCGCTTCTGGCTTCCCAGCACTGGACGGGCCTGGCAGGGCTGCTCATTTCTCAGCAAGCCCTTGGTGCAGACTGAGGAGCTTTAGCAAAGCACGCAGACTTTGGATGCGTATCCAAACCAAACCCAAACATCTTGAGATTCTTCCTTCACTAACTCCAAACACATTTGATATGCTTAAACATGTATTGTATTCTGTCAGGAACCAAATGACTATTTTGCTGTTCCAAATAATCAGATCTATTTTGCTGGATGATTAACAGAAATATTGCTCACCCAAAGCAGTCAAACTTCCATTTACATGTTTAAGAGCCTGATCTACAGTCCCTGGAGTCCCTGGGACCATTTCCAGTCGCTTTGACAGACCCTGGATCTGGCTTTAAGCAATTTTTTCCCCTAGATATATTCATCCATTGAAGACTGAGCTCAGTACTGATTTTTTCACACTGTAGCTAAAGAATGAATATACTTAAAGCTCCTTGTAAGGCCGGATATCACTAGGTAAATTGAACACAGAGGCTTGTTTTCCTTACATTTGGTTTTGATGTTCTGTTCACTGAGCCTATGACTGCAAAGGTTATAGATGATGCAATTTATTTTCCTTCTGCTTTTTACCAGTAGAATACTGCTCCTCTTCCTAGATTAAACACAGGCTTTATTGCACATTTATCTCAAAATACATGTCTTTGAAAGGTCCAAAATCTAACAGCATGTTTCACATTTGCTAGTAGTCTCATTTTTATGCTGGTTTTCTAAGGAGTCTGCTTCCAAGTCAGTTTTGCCTTTCTAATGTCAATGGTGTGTTAATCCAGACTTTCACAGAACGAAATTCTGATCTTAAAACTTTTGGAAGGATCCTGTTCCTACAGTAAGCACTGCAGACATCTCCATTCCAGCACAAATACGAAATTAAAGATATGGCAACAATGTAAGATAATAAACTCTCTCAGTTTACAGTTGATTTTACTTTGTTTCTATTCAAACTGAAGTTATGTACACTGGTCCTTTCCAGTGTTTATTTTATAACTACCTATGGGCATAAACCTGCTCATTCTCTACTGAGGATTGCAGAGCGTTGAATTAGCTGCAGAATGCTGATCACAACGTTACGTGCTATGCTTCATTACATGGGCATTATCTTAAAAACACAATCACACTGCTCCCTAAGTATATTGGGCCACATGTAGCCACACAAACTGCACATCTTCATCTTCACAGTGCTTTCTGTGCCCTTCCTTCCCATAAATACAAAACTGAAATCCAGCTCATGCTGAGAATAACTGTGTAACCAGCATTTTGCCCACGGGTTTTGTAAACCAGACTTTTTTTGGTTTTATGTTCACCGAATTGTTTCCTTTAAAAAAGAGGCTATTACACCTCATTTATTTTTTTCAGGGAAACTGAGATCTAGCCAGTAACAGGTAAGTTTATATAATTTTGACAATAATATGCAGTAGGATCTGCATTAGGAAATCTAATTGACACTGCTTTTACCTCAGAAGCTTTCCAGTTACATGATTTGACCTCAATTAGTGTCTAAAACTGAGGGTAGATCTCCTCATTCATGGGTGTCACATTGCAAGTCTGTTTTACAGTATTGCTCTGACACCAGCCAATTACATGGACTAATTGAGAGCAAAACATTCCTCCAGTGCTTTGTGTCAGCCAGCTCTTCAATACTTTCCAGAGGTCTATTCTGACTACATGCCTGCATGCTATCCTGAGCCCACGGGCTTTCAGCAAATTATCTTCCTCTTAACTGGCCACAGTTAAATGTTGAGCACCTAATTATACGTAAAACTCTAACTTGTATATTCAGCATATATTTATTAAATTTTTCACTTTTCTTATCAAGGGAATAAAGTTAATTGTAAGCAATACAACAACCTAAAATAAGTTGCAAATTTTCAAATAACGGAAGTAACTGTGACACTTTTGTTCTAAGTACTGTTCATCCAATGTATAAGACACTATAGCTAGAACAGGTTTTTTACCGAAAAAAAGAAGGAAAATAATGGTAGGCAGTGTTCTTAATTTTTAATTACTCTTCCTGTTTTGAAAAAGCAGCAATGAAAACAGTTACTGATGTGCTCCCCCTCTTGCTCAATATACTGCTTGAAAACCCTGTTACTCACTTACCACTTCCACAACTTCATACTTTGATTATTTTCATAGCTACTGCAAAGCAAAGCTAGTTTACAAATTCACCATTTCCAGGTAGGAAAGAAATGAATACTCAGATGTTCAAAGAGGCCAGGACTGAGAGCAAGCTTTTCACAGCCTTTCTACCTTGACAAGAACTAAGCATTTCCAGTGATTTTGATGAGACACCCAGCCAGGATTTTCTCAGTTCAGTCTCATACATGATCAAGATTTGAAACTCCTTGAGGTTTAGAGGAAGTGAAAACACACGGTATGGGCTTGATTCAGTTCCTAAAGAAAGCAATGGAAAGGCTCTCCTGAACCTAACAGTGCCCAATAAGCTGCTGAACTTTTGTCAAGCACTGTACAGAAACATTTAAATCTCTAGATGGGTGAAATAATCAAGAATCAACAAAACACTAAAATAACACAATTTTTTATGACATTCAAAATTGAAATTAAAAAATATGTCTGAAATCTACTGTTTCTGTTTATCAAGGAAGAAAAAGAATGGAAACTTTAAACTACAGAAACACTTAGATGTGCTTTCTAAACTAGGCAGTTAAGAACAATGGGCAGTATC
Source organism: Rhagologus leucostigma (assembly GCA_013397725.1). Taxonomy (NCBI): domain Eukaryota; kingdom Metazoa; phylum Chordata; class Aves; order Passeriformes; genus Rhagologus; species Rhagologus leucostigma. The sequence continues at coordinate 377,966 of VZTD01003481.1, forward strand.
AGATACTATGTAAGATGAAATACACCAATTGCTTCTCCCACTGAACACAAATGAGATGTTGTTTCAAAATTATTTTCACAAGCAGAGAGATACAAATTCAGCTGAATCACTTAATAACCTTTAAAAATTCATAGATGAATACCTAAAGCTCAGGAAAATTCAGATCCTTAAGATGCTTGCCATAGAGCATTGTTACATGCACACATTTTACTCCCAATGCTTTTGAAACACCTTCAAATTTTTACAGAAAGGACAATTACTAGCAATAACCTGTCGAGGAATTGCTGTAATATATAAACAGTGTGTAATGAAGCTCAATTTAGCCCTCAGTGAAGTCTCAGTGAGAATTTACTGAGTAGACATGATCATCTGCTTTCCACTACAGCTGATTAGCAAAGGATCTACTCATCACAATCAGAGTAAAAGATACCACTTGTTCTCTGGGAGGAGCTGAAGAAGGAAAGTGGATAAGGGAAAGAAAACAAGCTGCAGCCTCACTGCTCTCTCTGAGACCACTGCCCTTCCATGCTGACAAGGGACAAACTCCAGAGTAACCAAAACATTTGGTTGCTTTCTCTCTCCACTGCTCTCTTAGTAAATATTATCCTAAGTACCTCTTTAGTAAACACTGCTGTAAATAGCCACCTGTTCACTGCAGTGACGCTGAAAAAGCCAAGTACCAGCTAACCTCCCTCAGAGGAGTTTACACCATCTTCAAACCAGTAAAACAGGTTTGAACTAATCTGCTTCAGCAAAGCTTCCTTTCCTAAAACATGGATTCATTAAGTGCTAGACCTAAATAAAATTTACATCCTAATCACCACTGAAATTGCATTTTGTTAAATGCCTATCTACATCTTACTCCTGTATTTGAGAATGTCTGGTTTTTGAGTGTTTTTGTCCAAGAGGACAGAGATGTCACTAATGCCAGTGCTGACAAGAAGAGCAGCCAAAAGTTACTACAAGCCTAGAAGTCTGTGCTCTGTAAGGAAACATTCCAGGTTTAAGTTTTAGGTGCATATTTTGTGACAAAGAGCGCAAGGTGCCTTCTGTCCTACACAATTCATCTCAATTAAGTAGAAATGGCAAGACAGGGACTCATGCGGTACAAAAATGAGCTAATGCATTTTAGCAAGCTGTGAGAAAAGTGACCTAAAGTTATCACAAACCCCAGACTAACACCGCCATATAGCCAGTAACGATACACAACATACGAACATCCTTTCCTGAAAAGGAAAATGCATCATTTTAGTGGAAGGCTCTGAGACAAAGCCCAGCAAACAGCCCTTTCTAGGGGCTAGCTGTGGTGACAGCTCAGTTACCACAAGCATGTCCCAGAGTGGTGGGAAAGCTGCAGAGCATTCATCAAGCACTCTCGAGATATTACTTGATGAAAGAGGCTACTGCTTCTCACAGCAGCTTCCAGGGAATCCCCAGAGCAGCCATTACTGAGGGAACATCCAGGTGTTGCTGAGCTTGAACAGGAGAAGGGGCTGGGAATGAGAGGAATTCTGCTCCCCTGTTCACCCCTTTTGTTTCTCTACTTTTCTCTCAACTACAACCACATCCCATTTCTGAAGAAGTGACAGACAGCTCCCAAAACTTGACCACCTGGCCTTTATCAATAGGCATAACCATAAAGCCCCCAGGACCTGGGCCAGATGGAAAGAAATACTCAGCAACATTCACAAAAAGAAGCACTTACACACTAAAACCTTGTTGTTTCTTGGTGAAGTTTAGCATTGTTTATTGACAGGTCAGCACTAAGAGTAAATCATCTCCTCTAGGAATGGGTGTCAACACTTCTCTGAGCACTGCTAATTGTTACTCTATATTTATGTCACTTACAGACATCACCACAGGAAAACACAGCCAGTAAATTACTTCACCTTCATGCAGCAAACCAGCACCTGAAGTCAAACACAGTTTGCTCACTCAGCATTTTTGCAGTGCACAAAATGTGCTGCTCACAAGCAAGCCTGAAAACATTCAAATGAAAACTGTATTTACTTCATGATTAAGTAAGAACAAAGTTTGGGAGCTTTTCTGCTTGTTTTTACATCTCAGCCATGCCAGTTGCTAACTCTGATAGGAAACAGAGTCAGAAACACTAAAACGTTTCCACTGAATTTTGTCGCTTTTCGTTCGCCAGTCTCCTGAGTTGCAAAGATTTAATTTTTTACCAAATGCTACTTACAGCTTTTTGATTATATGATAAAAACTTTTAAATGCTGCGTGCAAACACAACGTGTTAACAAATACCTTGTTTTGTTGAAAGGGGACTTGCAGATCAACTTTCAAAGCCCCTAAGAGGAACATAGCTCCAGTGCCTTGCAAGGGGACCCGAGAGTAGGATGGCAGGAGATGGCAGCAAGGACAGAAGTCCAGGGAGAGCCCTTCATATTAGTGCTTGTTCATTAAATACAACAAAACTACACAAATGTTAAAGATTTGCAGGTTCCATCATCTGTGAGAGGGATGGCCTCATTCCACAGAAATTGGAAATGCTGTTCTTGACTTCAAAAGCTTTAAAATATCAGTGGGAGATATTTTATTTTAATCAAGCCCAGGAAATTCAGGTTCCAAGCCAGCACACATTCCTGTCCCTAATTTTTTTTTTAAATTAAAAAAAGCATGGCCTCAGGAAGGATATTTTGCACTTAAAATTAACCTAATGTGTAACTGTTTAACTTTTTCCCCCAAAATATTAGTATAGGAACAAGTATGAAACAGCAATCATATGAATCTTACAAATAAATATTTGCAGAATGTATAATAAATTAACTGTTATAATATTTGTTCTTTAGAAATCAAAACAAAATTAGAATGTATTCTTAAAAAGTGTTGATGCTCACTAATCAGACAGGTAATCTTCGTGCTGCACATAAGTTCAGACCCCAAAAATATTTCTCAATAACAAAGGACCAATCTAGACATTATTCATGTGGTTTCAACAGGAATTTCGTAAGGCCAGACCATACCTCCATAAAGAGATAAAAGTGGATCATGTGGTTCCAGAAACACAAGCTTCTGCAAAGTACTCATGCATTGTTAATTCCCAGCACTGAAGACACCAATCTAGCCTTGATAACTTTCACTCTCAAAAATGCCATGATACTTAAAAAAGAACCCAAGCCAACTTTGTGTGAAACTGGCTTTTCTTATTTCTGACAATGCAGTTTTCCATTGCTGGAAGCTTTTGTTTTTCACCATGAAAGACATGAAGTTATTAGTCCTAAGGTTCTCTTACTAATCTTAAATTAGTGTAGGACCAGCAAACTTCATTTTAAAGAGGAGAAAAAATTACAATAAACCACAGGCTTAGCATGAATTCAGTAGCTGATGGTACCGTATTAGAATCCCTTGTTAAGCTGTTACAGAGAGGGGCCAAACAAATCCTGAGCCTTGCTGGCAGGGTACCCAGACTAAACAGCTTTTCTGCTTCATTCTGGTTGCCTCTCCTTCAGAAAATAAAGGCACACACCCAGAACCTTGAGACTGCTTGGTGAAACTGTATCTGTGACTACGAGAGATCACAAACCATTCACCAAGTCTCACACCACGTTTTTATCTGTGTCTGTCTTTCCCTTTATACAGCACCTTCAGGAATTCAGCACTACGAAAGCAGCAACAGCTTTCCCTGCGTGGAGGGACTTTTTAGAAGCAGATTTAGTCTTGTGGGCATGGATGGTTCCTAGACATGGAGGATAAAACCCTGTGTCAATAGTAGGACAGTCTCAGGGATTCACTGAAGTACCTTCTTGCCTTAAAAATAGGTAAAAAGCATGTGCAAGAACAGATCCTTATTTCATTAAGCTATTGCTCTTAACACCTCGTAAACCGAATTAATGCATTTTATGGTGTGCTAGATTAGAAGTAATTCACTGCAACAATCAAACTCAATTCTTAGGTTCTTGGGCCTTTCCTGCCTTGACTGGGCCTATGATCACAAATTCCCTTCCTGGTCCTATGGCATAACAGAGAAAGAACTGGAAGGAAGAGGAGTTTTTCACATTGCACTGCTAGAATTTAAATGTATTTCACTCTCATCACTGGTTTGAAAAGTTGTATTAAATTTCCATTTTAACTTTGTGTAGTAGCAGGAACATTAGCACAAAACTGAAGTATAGACATTTTCACTAGAAACACAATGATTATTCTAAGTTGTTATAAAATGATTTCCACATTTCTTTAGCACTCAGTCTATCTGAAATTTGTTTTTTGAGATCATCATCAGTAACAACAGCCTGCATAAGATAGATATAATGATGTGACAGCCTCTTTTGTTTCAACTGTTTCAAAATATAGCACTTCAACTTATACTATAGTGAAAGAAGCAAATATCCCCTATTACCTGAAAAACAAGTGTTATGAACACATAGAATTTTGCTAGTATACTAAAGGTATAACCACAACAATAAAATAACTCTACATACCTGGAAAGGTATCTTGAATGCTTATTAATGTTGCTTCCACATTATAAGGTGGGAAAACTCCCCAAACTGTTTTTGTATTCTAGAATTTTTTCAGTTTGACGAGGGATAAATATTCTGATACATAAGCAGGACTAACTCTAAAAATTAAAATGCCACCCTAAAACTTTAGTTCACTCATTGTAAGCTAAACAGTAACTACTAACTAAGAACCTCTGAGCTCCCAGCTAGCCAGACTAAGAACTAAAGCCATTCCCCAGGCAAGACACTCTTACATTAGCTTTGGTCGAGGCTGTGATTACACTAATTGGCCTTAATTACCTTCACTTGCCTCACCTCGTACCCCTCCCACTCCTGCAGAGACTCGCTGTAAACTCAGGCTGAAACCTGGGAGAGTGCTATGGTGCCACTGTAGAACTGCCCCTGAGGACCTGAGTACACTGTGGGTCTCAGGAGAAAACAGGATTTTAGCTATCAATTAAGAGACTTGCTCTCTCCTTCTAGCCATGGATTCTGGTAAATTCTGTTATTGGATCTGCTGCGTGCAGGATCTGCTTGTGAACTCTGGTGCCTCCGAAAATCCAGGCTTCGCCTGAGTGTACTTAACAAAAGTATTTTTTCCTCCATGATCTGGGGTACTGAAGGTGCCACTGCCTCTCCTCTGCCTCTCTGTCCCTGAGAGATATCATAGAGCTCAATACACTTTTACTTCAGTTCACAAGTCCTATTTCTACTTTTCTTTTTACTCCTGTGTCAAGTTAAATATGTTCCACATTGAAAGACACTGATAACACTGACAGAGTGTGCTCTGCTATTCTACCCAACAAAAGCTTTGTCTTGAAACGAACCTTTCCCTCAGCAGACAAAAGTGAAGGGCACTAATAGCAAACGAAAACATGTAGCTCTGTTTATTAGGGCTGTTGGTTTGAATGCCAAGTTCTCTGTGCAGGATTAAGTGCATTTTGTATGCAGCTGGAATATGTCATAGATACATTTAGGTCTTTGAATTTTAACATTCCCAGGTGATTTTTTTTTCCCCTTCTGTCTTAGCCTTTAGTGCAGAAAGAACTGTGGATACATTTTAAGTTCTCCCATTGTGAAAAAAGTATTGTTATTACAATTATTGCAGTATTATTGAAAATAAAATCTATTTTCAATTTGAATTATTATGAAGCAATGTCAGCAAAAGAAATGTTAAAAAATTTCAGATTTTATATACTTTTTTTGAATGAAAGCATTTTGTCTTTATTATCTCTTTAAATATCTATTCCCAATACAATATTTGGTGTTGTGACTATCTAAAACAGTGCTGAAGTTTTCGAATGATTTTAGTCACATACGCCCAGTTCCTCGCAAGTAAAATGAGTAGAAAACTTCACAACTGTTTTAAAGCTTTGCAAATTTTCTAAACAAAGAGGCAGCCATCTTCTTCCATGTGCTTTTGAAACAATGCATTTGTTCCACACAACGAACGCAGGGTTTGTGAAAAACTTGTGAAAGTTTGCAAGCTTGCTGTAAATAACTGGTATATTTTATAAAATATGTTGCTCACTTATGGCCTGATATAAACCCTAGTGAATCACAAAAATAAAAATATTCCATCAGTTTCTGGGGACTTTGGATATAGTCCATAGGCAAAATAATTTCTTAGACTTTTGTTAAAGTAGAGTTTTGGGAATCATGATATTCTGCATGTTAACATCAGGGGTTCTTTTATGTGTATGCTGATTAGGTTGGTTTCATCTTTGTTTATTAAATAATATGAATAATGGTCATATAGGAATTTATTCTGAGTGGTGAAATTAAGATATATACAGAAAACTTTTATAGGAATACAAACAAAAAGGAACTGAATAAATGAATTGGATGTTTCATATATATAAACAATTCCTATGATCATCCTCTGGCCTGCCACCACTCAAGGCCAGCATGCTTTTATCAGCTATGTTTTTGTAGGAGATTAATATATTTGGGAAGTAAATGAAGATACTTATTAGCATTTGATCATCATTATTATGTTTGAGAACTCATTTATTCAAAGAAACGCCCCGCATACTCTTTTTGTTTATATGCATCCGTGCCTTAGGATTTTCAGGCAGGAATGGTGGCTTGTTATGCTCCTTCTCAGTGTGTAGCTGGTCAAAAAATGGAGGCCTGTCTGCTGATAAGGACCTTACCAGAGTTACTTATGTCTTTGACACTTCCATGCTGTTTTACTGCACTGGCCGGTATTTGAAGTCAGCCTTGAAGACCACCCAGAAGTACCAGCTGGTGCAGAACTCTGCTGCTCACATTCTTAGTAGAAAGGAGCTGCTATCACCATAAAACAAACTGTGCTCAGTGTTTTGCTCTGCCTATCTTTTGCTTGGTGCTACAGCAGTGTGCAAGTTGTCCTGGGGAAGGCCGGATCGTCTGGCAACCGATTACTTGAAGCTGCCTCTCCTACTGCTCCATCATGGCTTGCTTCTCTCAAGCTCTTTGATAAAAAACCTTTAGGACCAGAGGCAAGCCACATTGAGTAAAAGATCAAACTCTTCCCCTCTGGCAGTTTGTCAGCACAAGAGCTTGGTAGGGCATAGTGCACATTTGTTATGGCAGGTTTTTAATTACATCTTCGATACAGCAGTGATAGGATTCCATATGTGAGAGTAAGGCAGCTTATGAACTGGTACATCAGAGTTGAAACAAATTTAGGTCAGATCCTCACCTGATGTAAATTAACTGTTTCACTGACTCAAAGGGAGTCCTGTGTATTTCTCACAGCTGAGAGTCTGATTCCTGGTGAGATTTTACTAAAAATTTTTACTAAAAAGCCATAATAATTACAAACACAATAGTTATTTTACATTAATCTACTTTTCTTTCTCTCCCAACCCTGGAGTTCACGATATTACTAAACTGTTGGTGAACTTTTAGAAGAAGCAGACCATGTGTTGACCTGTGTAAAACACACGAAACCTTGAAAATATTAGAAGGTTGTGGACTTTGGAACTGTGAACCTCAGCTGGAACTTCCTGCCGACTGCTCTCTCGGTTAGGAGGCATCAGGTCGAGTTTTGTGCTGTGTAGCGAGCAGCATGTCTGATCACAACTGACAGACTGCTTCCACAGCACACATCAAGGATGAATGCTTTATCTGCTCCAGAGCAGGACTGGAAAAAGGTTTCTGACTAAGGGAAGCTAAGAAAATAAAGCCCATAGGGGTAAGATGATTTATTTATAATATAATGTTCATAATTTATTACCCATAAATGACAACAAATTTGTGTGTATGTGTGCGTTTGTAAATTTTGGGAAACTGATCAGTTCAATTTCAGTAAGAGCATCATTGAAAATAATCTAAGTTTCTAAGTAGTGTTCTGTACCAATCTTTAATTATATAAATTGTGTCCTCTTCATATTACGCACTTGTTTACATTCTGTAAGTACCAATTTAGTTTTATCTAGATAAAATGTTCATAATAAGGCCATCCCACTGCAGCCTGCTCCCTGCAAAACTTGGAGTCACCCCACAGCTCCACACTCAGCTCGTGGGACTCAGCCCAGCTGCGCACGGCTTCCATCGCTTCTAAAGACCCATTGCCAGTGCTCACCAGTTTAGGCTCTCACTGATCATTTTAGACTACAGAATGACTTCAGAGAAGGAGATCTTTACTTTGAATGTCCCTTGTAGTTCTCCTTTCCTCTTTCTCTCTCCACCCCACTTCCTTCCCGTTATCTAAAGGTCAAATATTGAGGCTCTTTTCCAGTCATGGCCACCAAGATGTTATTTTACTAATTGCCCCCAGAAGACAATAGGACTGTTGTCAGTGTAAGACCAGAAGTGTAACTGGCGCACTGGAAGTGGTAGAAACCAAAGTAAGAGCTCTAAGTATTATTCCCACTGACTTTGGTAGGTCCCAGCCTGGTGAAAATGATGTGTACATCGAAGTATCCTTAAAGCAGTGGGCTCTATGAAAAAGTGATTGTAAATTAGGATCACCTGAAAAGAATAAAATAATAGGAATGAGTTTCAGCTACTACATTAAATTCTGCTTTGAAATAAGATTCTACAGGTATGGGCCTTTTTCAATTCCTGCTCCCATAGGAGTTGGGGCATCAGCCTTATCACAGAAGAGAGCAGGAGCCCACGCTACTGTGGCAGCGTGGAGAGCAGGGAACAGAACAGTGCCTTGCTCTGACCTGCCCTTTGATTTGAAACCTGGCTCCCTTCATAGTTCTGCAGCCAAAGCTGTGCAGGGAATAAAATGCCCTTAGTAAATGACATAGTTTTGCATCTCTCTTCTCTGGATGTCCAAATCTGGATAGGACCACGGCCAGAAGTTTTGAACAGATGGAGGGAGGGATGATGGCAAAGCGTGTTCGACTGTTTTTGCTTCTAAGACATTATCAAATATGGGCATTAGGTTGGTGTCTGAACCGCAGCAGTTTTTGAGGGACTACAGAAGTTCAGTCTTCTGTAGAGGACTGCAAGGGAAAAAAAATACCCGATGCCTATTGGTCTTTTTCAGGTAGAACCAGCATACAAAAGCAGTGGACACATGTGTGACAAGACAGGTAGACAGAGGAGACAGAATGCTTGACTATCAGATTCGTCCTCTCATTCTTCATCTGTGAGCTCAGGCCATGACTTGGATGCCTGAAAACATGCTGAGATTTTAGCCCAAGGGAAGAAAATGACAAAGCATTGACCCAAAAAGGGAATGTTCAAGTCTTATGAATACTTTCGTCCTGTTTATCAAACAGAATCTTCAGCTTTTCCAAACAGAGTATTTTCATTTCATGCTTCCATTTTCTATATCACGTGCACAGAGAAAACAACTGAAAATGTCCTAGAAGGATCAACAGTATATTTATTGCAGTAGAGAAACAATCCACTTTTTATGTTCCAGTTTCCACCAGTATCCCTCAGGTTTGCAGGGATAGCCAGTACCTGAGGCCTCACGACGCTGTTACCATGCGCACGAGGAATCAGTGACAGAAGTTGCTCCATAGCTATACTGCGTTATTTTCCCACTGGGGTTTCTCAGGTAATTTTGCTCTGCCTGATTAAAGCCGTTCCCCCTCAGGTTTGTCACAGTTAAGCTCTAGAAAGCAGAAGAAAATAGCTGGGAAGAAGGTAACTGTGACACGTACAACAGCACGAGCTGTAGATTTTCGGAAAGCAATAGAATCCTTGGAATGTCATCTTCTAATGCGCAGGTGAATCTGAACAGAAGCTGCTGCTCAAACAACAACAACATATTTACTCAATTTCCTCTGTAAATTGGGACTGAGGAGGAAGTGATGAGAATTTCACAGAGCAACAAGCAAAGAGAAACAATATTGCTTCTTTTAGCTCTTATGAAGGTGGCAGCTACATGGACCTGAACTCCATGACCAAGGTCTCATAAACAGGGACACAAAGAAACAGCTCTTTCCACAAACGAAGACAGAGTAACCTACAGTGACTTGTCAAAAAAAACCCCCTTGGAAATATGCAGAACTGATCCCAGCCCTGGACATGTCTAAGGCATATACCCATCACGATGCACATATGAATTGTACTTGTTTGTCCTTACTGAGGTGTTAAGAACTGGCCACTCCTCATCTTCTACTCATCTTTTCTGTGCTATTCACCTGTTCAAAACATCTCTTTATAATGCATTTGTCATTCTTTCTCTCCAAATGAAGAGCCTGATCCAAGTGCTACTGAATCAGTGGCAAATGTCCCACTGTACGGAGTTGGATTAAGTCTTTAATGTGTGTGAGCAGTTCCATAAGAGGGCAGAAGAGACAGTAAAATACACTTATCCAAAAGATCTGTGAATTTTGCTAAGAGCACAGGTGAAGGAGCACCAATTTTTAAACGTATAAATAATATACCAAGTAACTTCAAAGTCATAACTTGCCATGTATAATTCACGATGTTACTAAATCGTATAAACAAATTTCCAGCTTTCACAACTTCAAAAAAGAAAGAAATCACCAGAAAAGAAACATTACAGAAACATTACAAGCTGCAGGGAAGGAAAAAAAGTGTCTTCAAACTGATGGCCCAATGAGTACCATGTTAGTCAGGATGCAGGAGGGGAAGGGTTACCCACCTCCATTAAATTAGTGGGGCTTTGCTCTGTCCTTATTTGATTAGAGGCTACCAACTAAATATTTGGCCAATAAACATGATGATAATGATTATTCATCAGACTATGAGGCCTCTCATGTGGATTTCATACTGTTAGAGAATGTGTCCTATTTCACAGCTTGCCAGTACAAAAATATGACCAAAAAAGGCTTATCCCAGCATCCTCTGAAGCCTTAAGTGTTCTTTCCCACTATTTGCAATAACTGTCACATTGGCTTCCTAGTGGAAAAATTCTTAAGTGACTTACAGTTTAAAATCCACATGGAACGAATAATACCATTACTATTATTATCAATACTAGTAGTATTAGAAATACTATAATAATAAAGTAATAAATAAATAAATACATATTTGTGCAAAATTTGATCCTGTATATCTAAAAACTGGTAATGAAACACCCTCTTATTTAAAATTGAGCGTGCTGTGAGATTGCCACGCTGAATAAAACAAGGCATTGCTGAAGGAATGCTGATTTATTGGCTTAAATGTGTGTTTACTTATCCCCAGCGCCATGATGATATGCAAGCAGCAGCTCAGCATAAAAGGAGTCTAATTCCTCTGTGGCATAATAGAAGTGAAGTAAGGCGGTAGAAAGGATTAAATGAGATAAAAAACTGTTACCTGCAAGCAGCGACACTTGTCAGGGTAGAAGAGATGAGGGCTACAAACGGGGCCTGCATTTGCCTCCAGATTAAAGGCTGCATACTTTGAAAGGGTCTCCTTTTGGTCTGTAGGAAGGAAACAAGAGAACGAGTCAGTCTTCATCTTAAATATTATCTCAGACAGGAAACACAGCCTCTACAAAAAAGTCAAGGACCTCTCATCAAAGCTTAGCTGAAGACATAAAATAAATAAATAAAAAGTCATTCCTTTGCTAGGATCCCTGTGAAAGGGCACTGAGCTCTTGCAGCAAGGTCTCTTCTTTCTTTGTTCTTAAAAGGGCTAAAACTGTCCTGGTCAGTCCCCAGGGACAGGGCTGGGCTGGATGCAATCTCATGTATTTTAAATGGTTAAAATGGCATTTTGTTCCTACAAGCAGATCCCAGATTGCCAAGCGTGTCCCTGCTGTGCTTCCATCTCCTCATGACAAGAGCTGTGCAGCCTGAGAGGGGGTCATGCTCATCCTCCTCTGATTTAGACTTACAGGTCCTTGCCCTCAAGGTCAGAGGAAAAAGAAGAGGCTCCAGCAGCTCCTTTGCTTGCCTTCTGTGAAGTTGGGCCACATGGAACAGCTGGAGCTCAAACCCAAAGCGCATTTGCACCCCTAAGTGAGATGGAACTCACACCGTATAAAGCCCCTTTGCTGATGCAACTTTTCCAGTGCTGTGAATTAAATAACCTATACCAACAAATTGGTTTTAGTCTTCTTGACAGCACTGCTTTGTTAAGGAACGGAGGGAAGAATCAACGTCATGAACCAGGGGTAACTCCTAAGAATTGCCTCTGAATTACCCCAACCTCAGCAAATAACTGGGGCTTGTATTCTGAAGATCAACAACCACCATTGTGATAGAAACTTAGCTGCTTATATTCTGTGCATAATGGATAAAATGACTCAAATGAGAAATTTTAGATGATATTCCTCCAACACAGATTTCTTAGATTACTGAACTAGATATGTTTCCCAAATTTTCACCAATGGCAGTTACTCATCTAAGCTTTCAGTTCTCAGTGGTATCTTTGCATTAGATATTCCCAGTATGTAAAACACACCCAAAGAACTCAAAGAATTTTTACTCCAATTCAGATTTTCTCCCTAGCGTATACTGATCAGGTAAAAACATATCAGGGAAGATAATTCTCTGGATTAAATATTTTAAAATAAGTCACAAAAGTGTCTTCAAGAATCATTGGTAAGAAAAGAAACAAAATTGAAAGAGAGGCAAAGGAAATGTCCGTAGTAACTAAGCAGTACAGTTAAATACAGAAATCCTGAGCAAAACAGCTTGAAATCAAAGTTCCCAGGAGATCATGACCTTTGCCTCCTGTGATTTATCAAAATAATAAGTCTTTAATGGAATTATCACAGAAGGCATTAATTTGCCCCACCGGCTCACAGCATTAAACACAGCAATTACGCTGGCAAGCCCCCAGCTTGTGTGATCTGCTCTTCCAAATGGCAGCAGTGATGATTCGCTGCATGCTCAGAGCCAGTTTATGCCTTATGTACTTAAGAAAATCAACTTCATGTTCTTGGGAGTGAGTTGGTCTTTTTATTCCTGATATCTTAAAGACTCTCTTCACAAAATTCACTCAGCACCTGAATGCTGTGCTTGTCCTGATTCAAGTTTAGATTTTCTCTAAATAACTATAAAGAAATAATAAATATTACTGGGAAGTTTTATAATTTTGTCTTAGAATGAAACCTCCTTTCTGGATTAGCACAGTTACCATGTCAGACTCAGATCTCCTCCAGTCTCTGTCCAGGGCATCCTCAGAGGAAGCTCCCGTGGCTTTTGCCACACTGTTCATTTATTCTGCAGCAGAGCTCCATGTACCTGACACACAGAGCTGTTAAGCTGTGCAGGGACACCGTGATTGGAAAAATGACAGCAAAATAACTTATTCCCTATTTATTCACCTTTATTCAACAAAAGATACACAGCAAAAGACCAAAAAAATTATGTTTGCATGCAGACTCTGCTAGACCTGACCTTTCTTTGCTTTCTTTTCTAATCTGCAGTGCCTATGCTAAAGTTTCTGTGAAGATCTAAATTATTGTACTGTAGCATGCTCCTGGTGTTCCTTTCAGATATTCTTCATTTCTCTTCTTTCCCAGGCTGGGATCATTAATGGTTTTGCCTTTTCTCTGCTCATAGACTCCAGTTTAAGCATCAAAGCCTCTGCTAGCTCGGTTAGACCCAGTTCCCCAGGCATACAAGCACAATTCATGACGCGATCAATTCATTGCCACATTTTGTTTTCTCCTTCCCATCCTCTTCTACTTTAGCTCTATAAATCTGACCAGGATAACATCACCTGTTATAAGTAAATAATAAGTAAAATGAGATGCATATAATATTTACTAAAAAATAAAGTAAAGTAAAGCCCCAAACCTGCAGACATTTTCATTTCCTCACTAATGAATGGAATTTAAAAGGTCACTAGCTGAAAACAATTTTTTGAAAAAATGATGGATAAAATGACAGGACCTTATCGAGTAAAATGACAGGATCGTACACAATTTCTGTATCTGCACACCTTAATTTTTATTTAGCTGTGAAAGGAAAGCTCAAAAGGAACCAAGAGGGTTCAGAAAAGCAATCCTCCTTTGAAGAGGAAGCTGAAAGAGGGACAAGGAATGAGCAGAGAGAATGATTTCCCAGATACAAAAGATGTGATGCTATCTCTTCCACACTTTAAAGCTCAGAGGGAGAAAAAGAAGCTTTCAGTACTCTTGGGAGGTCTGGCAGATTTATGTTTCTGGCTTAGATGAGATTTTAACTTCCCAGTGACACACTGATATTGAATAGACTACAACCACACAGAACTATTTTGCTTCCTCCAATATTAAATGGCATGTGAGAGTGGAAAGTAATCATAATGGCAGAAGTTAGTTGCCTAAAAGATTCACACCAGATGACCACATTTAAATGTACTCCAGCTTGTTTCTTTTCATGTTTGGAGGGAATGTGTATTGCACAAGATAGAAACACAGTGTAATTAAATACAAATACATTTTAGCTTCTAAAAATAGATATTGCTCATATTTCTCATCATTCTCTATATTTTTTCTCAGTTATTTCTCTGATTCTAAACATGCTGCCTGGTGGCTATAAAACCTTGTGCTCTTGTCTGCATATTTCTGTAGTAATAAGAAATTGAGCCATCACAGATAGGATATGCTGAATCTGGCCTGTATGGAAAGAACATGAAAATAGAAGTAAATTAAAACAGATGTATTTCACAACATCTGAAGACGTTCAGAAAGCAAATCTAGATGGTTTTTATGTCTATATAAACTGGGTACATCAGTTTAATAACCTGAAATTGATTGGTAGCATTTACTCAGGGAGTTGAAGACAGCTTCAAATGATTATTACTGTAAATACAGCTCTTGGAGCAGGTGTGTAGTCCAGGTAAGTACTATCCATGGATTAATAAACTGTGGGATGTGTGAAGACAGCAGTTTGCAGTCACATTAGTAAATCAAATTCATGTCTCTGTTTTGCCTCACAAACATTAAGTGATGCCACAAAATTTTATTTCCTGATTTGCATCCAGTCAGACCCTGTCTTGGAAGTTCTAGTAAGAGATTCAAAACCAACCGTAGTTAAGGGATCTTGCCTGTTTCCAACATTTCAAATACATTTCTGAAGTAATTTTTTCCAGTCATGCTGCACAAAGGATTGTAATATTCTTCTGCAACAAAACGAACCTGTTTAAACATAATAGATTCCAAGATAATTTAATTGTGTCTGTGTTAGAACTCTTTTAAATACTATGATGGAGAGTAAACAAGATCTTGCAGAATATATATATTCTGATTTATTTTTATTTCTATTATAGTTCCTTATTGCTTCAATATAAACTGAGCCAGTGTTATTTGAAATGAACAGAAAAGGTTCCACTGTGAGATGGGCTTTGTACCCTGATTTTTTCTATGTCACTGCTTGATGTTAACATTAATACAGAAGCACATGTTTTCTTCATGTCTTTCACCAAACTCTTAACTGGAAGGAATATGTAGATATACATCCTAAAAGAGAGTGTTTGCCCTCTGTTTTAGAATCCATGTCCATACTTAGTCACCTAAAGAAATTCTAGACTTCAACAAGCTCCCAAAGACTGTTTTCAAGCGCTGAGTATCTTCAAACGTGATTTGGCAGTGTCTCAGAAAACAAGAGAATCAGTACAACCGCAAAAGTTGCTTCCATTTATTTTCTCCTTTTTTTCCAAAACAGCTTCCATGTTGATAGCTGTTTTCCTACTCAGTCCTTGCATCTGTATTCAGAATTCTGGGACTAGATAAGACTATTGACTTCATTTGAGTGTATCACAAGGCTCCTGTATTTAATTTATTGTGATAATTTTGACAAGACAGAAGATACCACATGAGTAGATTCATGAATCTATAACGTAACTCTCAGAGATTATCACTGTCAGTAATGTACACAAAATTTAAATGCTGTACAACTGCCAATGGAATGAAGTTGAGGGATGAGATTGGACTTTTTTATTATTTGTACAGACTCTCACTATCTTATGCACTAGTGATTAATTCCATCAGTGAACCTGGGATACATATGCCAGCTGAATCAGTCTGCTCAGATCAGGGAGAAGAGGTTGAACCAGCTGCAATCCCATTGATATCCTATGCCTTTGGCTCAAGAAATATCTTGCAGAAGATACAAAAGATAAACAAAGATACAAAAGATAAATATGGACTTGCTGTGTTCTCATCCTTTTGCCTGGGATTACTGCAGTATTTAAGACAGAAAAGTGGGCAGGTCTATATTTCACATGGGAGGTGGCACATGCAGTCAGCACAAGTGAAAAGTGGGGGGTCACTTTTCACAGGCTTTCTCTAATTAGTCCTAGAAAATATGGCATTGCCACTTTCCCACTTCTCAGAGTTAACCAACACCTCCAACAGTTTGGACAAGAATGAATACAGAAAACTTTGTGCACTTTGGTTCCCCTGACATTCTGAGCAAACAGCCCATAAGGGTTCTCTCTCCTCTGCAGCGCACTGGGAAAGTGACCACTTGCTGTATTACGCTGATGAGGAAGTCACCCACCTTAGAGCAGAGGAGAAAGTACAGCTCAGAAAGCACAGTTTGTACAAAGCATTGCCCTGTTATTGAGGGAACTGCTCAAGAGTTTCCAGATTCCAGCTTTTGTCTGAGCTCTGAGACAACAGCAGAACTCTATTTCTCCACATTCTCTGCAGCAGCACCTACAGAAATCTTTTCCCGTTGAAGGCTACTCCTACTGACACTCCGGAAAGGGACCAGCAGGTCCAGCACCCTGATGTGTCCAGTTGTCTGAATGCTGTCACCTCCATTATGTGAGCAGGAATGTTACAGTGGCAGTACAGGTTATCGATCTGCCACCTTTATTGAGTCCTCTAATAATTCTTTACTAATTAATATAAGGGACTAGATATCACTAAACCATTTGGAATATAACCTGTGTAAGGAGACCACAGTATGCCCTAAGAATTTTGTAAATACATTAGTAACTAAAGAAGGTGAGTACATCCATGTCTGGGGTATCAGGCAATGAATGGGAAGACTTGGGTTCCCCATCCTGGTCCCACACGGACTTGCAGGGTGAACTTGGAAGAGTCATGTAGACATTTGATGCTTTTGTTAAATGGGGGCGATGTACCTTTTTGTGGGATTGCAGGGATGTGTACCACAAAGCCTCAGCTATCTCTGCAGTGTAGCCCACAGACATATCTAAGAGGAGAGTTTCTTAGCCAGAGCCTATTAATATTGAGCACACAATCTTCCAAGAAACATGTCCAAACCCACTAATGGATTAGCCTGCTGGATAATCCAGGATACGACTGAAAAGACATATGCTTCATTTGGGGCCAAAAAGACTCTTTTTGTGTGTGTGTGTGAATAAGGTGCAGTCACACAAGCAGTTTTAAGTTTCCAGGGCTTGGAACACTTTTTAGTTTTCCTTAGTTTGTAAACAGCTTTACAGTTGTTTATGCAATCACAAAAAGACCTGGGGTAAACTTTATCTTTAAATATTGATCGCCATTAAAGGCAATTTTTCTCTCTGTTGAATTTATTTATAGTCTGCTGGTGACTCCTTTGGGTGTTAACATGATGAAATATAGTAACACTTCTCCATTTTTCTATCCTCTGATTTCTTTTATCTCTGCATCATTCACTGTATGTCTTCCAGCTGATGTTACAAAGAGACCCTAGAGACAGCATTGGTTCTGATTCATCAGCTGTGCCATCTCACACAGATCCAGGCTTCCTCCTGAACAATGGAAGGGTCCTATGGGAGAAATAGCATAGTCTCCTGCTCTGGAGATATTCAAGCAGGTTCTAGGTGAACCTGCTTTAGCAGGGGGTTTGGACTACGTGATCTCCAGAGGTCTTTCCCAAGCCCAACCATTCCATGATTCTGTGAAAATCATAGCAGCAGGCTTGATCCTGGCATTCCCTTACTCCTCAATGCTAGGATTTCAAAGAAATCATTCATCTAACTCTACTGTTTTGTGTTTAATAAGGACGTTCAACTCCCTGACAGCAGGTGATAGAGAAGATGGATAGATAGAGAGCTTGTGAACAGCTGCAAAAGCTGAATGGTAGCCCTTGTCAACTCTGTCCCTCAGTTCTGGAATTATCTGAGTCCAGGCAGCCTGAAGTTTTCTCTTTTACCTGTCCTATGAAATGACAATCATTGTATAACCTGCTGTGGAGAGATTCTCTAGGGAATGATTTTCAGGGCTGCTTTTAGCTATTGACTGGAAAACCTTGAAACTCTCCATGTGAAGTGGTATCCTGTATAGTGCCATTTAAGGACAATGGGCTATTGGATCCATGTAAGGGCACATCGGGTAGGATGTTTGTTTGCCTTTTTATGTTTTGCCGGTGACTTCCATTCTTTTTCTGTCATTTCTCAGCAGTGAGGCATTTTCTGATGAAGGCAAAACACTAGAGCATCCAGAGACGCTCAATAACCATGCAGTACTTAAGAAGAAAAAGAGAATTATTTTAATAACAATTAAATGAAATATCCACTTTGCCTGGCAGGCTAAAGAAAACAGGAAAAGGAAAGAAATTACATCTCTGGTATAGGCGCGGAATTTGTGATATACTTGAATTTTTCATCGTGGTTGTGTATAAACAAACCCCTGTGGTTATTAACTGGTGTTTTGTTTATGGGATTGATTGACTTGTATAAAGCCTGTGCTTTAGTTTCTACATCATAAAAATTTTGCTTATTTTTTGGACTAAATTCAAAAAGGTTTATCAAGTAAGAAATATCTTCTGGGGGAGATGCCCGTCTTCCCCAGATAAAACTTCGCTGTTTACGAGGTTCGGTTCCAGCTCTGCAGCCTTGGTAAGCCACACGCAGGAGTGAAACGCAACTTGAAAGTCCTCATTGATCAGTGGGGCTAACAATGACCCCGAATGTTGGGATGGTAGGAGTTACTTTTGTGGTCACCATAGGACACAACAGGTCAGCGATTGTGCCTTGTGTACCCTCTCCAAGGCTCTGCATCTGCTCAGGGCCTCCAGCTGACTGCACAACCACACTGTTCCTCCCAGCCAGAACTCTTACCAGTCCAGTAGGGATTACAGTACTGCTGTGTGCTGGTTTAAGAGAAAAATTTCTATACCCATTACTCAGTCCTTACTTACTTTCATAGTGAAAGATTTCTGTTGTCATGTTGGAACAATTGGAGATTGAGCACGGTGAGAAAAAAATCACTCCTGTCTGTCCAAACCTTGAAGGCAGCTGCCTGTACCTACCAACTCTTCAGTCTAAGAAGCTGAACAGATCCTGAAACCCTTTGGAGCAGGTACTAAGCTCAGGAGATGTATTTGTGCTAAGCAAGAAAGTTATTTGCTCCAGAAAAGTTTAATTATTGATAAGAATGATAATGGTATCCTAAAGCCAACTGTTTAAGGTAAACTCTGATTCATGTGTGGTATATGCATTGAGTGAAATGAAAAGAAAATTGCATAAATATTTATGTTAGTTAATTGTGTTTATGTTAAAAGTTACAGTGTTTGTTTAACGTCTTTGCAAAATCTGTAAACTTGGCTTCTGGATAAAGGCCTCCACAATACTGTTTAGGGTTACAGCCACGTGTTCCTGCCACTCACTTGTAGCACTTCTGCAGCAAACGCCGGGCCTGTTTCATTCTCAGGTATCCACGGAAGTTAGTACCGGCTGTCCTGAAATAGCAACTGAAACATTTCAGGCACTGACACAGAAAATACAAATACGGGGGCGGCTTTCCTTCTCTGTGACTGAGAGCAGGATTTGGGACTTGGAACCTGAGGGTCTTTTATCCTGTCTTTATTTCTGTATCTCCCCAAAGGGCTTTTTCTATTTAAATGGAACAGAGACCTCAAACAGAAATGTTATTTTTCCCTGATTCATGGGCGCGCTCCTTGGGCTCAGCTCTGCTGAAAAAAAAGGCCAGTTCTAACATACTTGCTGAAGCAAATTTTAAATTAGAGAGTCATGAGCGCAGCTTTGTTAGTTTGTATCATCGGAGAGTTTGGCCTTCAGCGTGGGGCACAGAGTCTATTCAGACACCTTTTCTCACTGTTAACTTCCAGTGAAACCCTGAGTTTAAAGAGAGCTGGTTCAGACACACTCCCTGCAGCTGGTACCACAAAAAACAAACATGGCTTCTCCTCAGGTCCCTAGAAATATCTAACCCTGAATAGATTTTACTTGTATCTTAAGAATAATCACTTCCTTTTTAGCTTGAAACCTACCTATGTGCAGTTCTTGTGAGACTCAGAACTGTGTTAGTAAAAATATTCCGTAAGATCAGCTGTTCTCGTAGGGCAGCCTCAGCCTGGACCTTCCAGCTTCTGTTTCTTGCTGAT
Source organism: Rhagologus leucostigma (assembly GCA_013397725.1). Lineage (NCBI taxonomy): Eukaryota > Metazoa > Chordata > Aves > Passeriformes > Rhagologus > Rhagologus leucostigma. The sequence goes on from VZTD01003481.1 coordinate 398,064, forward strand.
ATCCACCATTAAAATATTACAAATCTCTGCTCCAAAGCAGCCAAAGACATTTGAGCATTCCCAGCAATGTTTTGCCTGGCCATCAGAAATGTCACAGTAAAAGTACCCGTGTGCGAAGCACAGGGTGAGAGCTGAGCTGGCACTGGATAGACTTTGCCTCCCAGTGGAAAATCTGTACATTAATGTGGCATCAGAACTCAGTATTTACTGGTTTCTCCAGCAGAGTAGGTTTCTGCTCAATACTTGCCTGCAGCAGAGCACCTAAGCATGTGTTTAGGCTGGAGCAGTCAGTTCAGTTCAGCTGAAATAAACCTGCTCTTAAGAGCATATTTGAAGGACTACTGCCTTTTTCCATCTGCCCAAATCTTGCTGGCACCAAGTAAACTGTGCATTAATAACTGCCACCAAGTCACCACACTTGGTATCAAGGAGACTTTGATGTGAATATGCAAGCTCAAATACCTCCTATATTAAAACTTCATATTGTTTTTCTCTCTATTTTTTTTTCAACAATGTGAGAACATGCTGACATTGTTGAGGCTTGTCCTTAACATGCAAGATAAATTTCAAATTCATTTTATCGGTTGTTTTTAATAAGAAATGTAAACAAGTAGGATCACTTTGCAGTGTCCTCGAGCAGGATCCTCTGTTAACAGTGATAGGGTGCCTGGGACTTACATTGCTGGGAAATCGCAAGTGCTTTCCCACCAGGCTCTGCCATTTTCAGGGAAACTTACAATAGATTAGGAAAGTTGATTAATTTGTACTTTAGTGTCACTGGTATTTAATCTTATTTTTACCCATAACAGAATACCTAAAAAAAAAAAAAAAAAAAATAGTGTTCAAAGGCTCCAATCTATTGGCTCCAATCTATTGGCCTTTGCACTGACCAGGATGTGTTAAGTTTAGAGCTACAGTTATTAATACCAAAAGCGGTGCAGAGAACCTCGAAGGAGAGACTGTCTTTCAGTTCAGTGTTTTAGAAAGTCAGTGAAGATAACAGGTATAAGTGCTTTCATGCTTGAAGATCCTTTTAAGTTCCAGGTTTCTAAGTACAGACATACACCCAAAGAGATTTTAAGCAGTCTTTTGGTTTTTCCAATTAACTTGCAAAGAAGGATTAATCGCTGGTGATTTTTCTAAATAAAAATGTAGGATGGCGTATTCTACACATTTCTCGTGGCATGCCCAGGGAACAGCATCACACGTAGTCCGAGTGCCCTCTCAAGGTCTGCCTAGTTCCAGAACACACGCTTCCAGCAGTTCAGCACAATCCTGGCTGTGCAGAGCACTCGGATGTTTTCATGGAAGATGATGAATTTGGATTGCTGACGGATGCATGTGCTATAAACAGGTAATGTAAAACTCAGCCTTTAAGGTTCACAATACCTGTCAGCATCACACCTAGGAATGGTTTTTTGGGAAGGTTCAGGCTAGGCTTACCTTGGCTGCTATGAAACAAACCAAGAACGCCGGTTTCCAAAGGCCTCTCTTGGATGGGTGTCTCTAGAAGGATGCTTAATAAGGCAGGTGTTTGTCATCCACCACCGAGCTCACAGTAATACCCGCTCACTGTCCACATGTTCTCTGTAACCCTAATTATTTACATGCAGTCCTAAAAGGGGGACCTACAGCCCAAGTGAGTCACATTCCATTTTGTTGACACAACTCAGTTCAGCTGTTACTAAGGCAAAAATGTTACCATGCTATAATTAATCCTGTCTGAGACTTAAGAATGTCATTAAAGTAAGTTTCTGTCACTTCTAAACACTGCATTAATGTATAGTAGATTGCAAAAAGCAGAGTAAAATTAAAATCAAATGCAGTGATAGCTTCCAAACATGAAAAACAATCTTATAAACATCAATAATGCAGTATTAGTATACTATAAAGCCAAAAAAATGTGTTAAGACTTGGCTTTCTGCATTCTGTACAAAATATAAGCTGGCGCTAGGAGAAAACCTCTATTGGCAAAGTTAACTATGGAGCATCAGAATTAAAAAATAAAGGCTAAATGCCTGCAAAACCCAGAATGATTATCAGATCCAAATAAATATGCAGCAGTTTTGTCAAAATTCCTCATGTAAAATGCTAAAAGACTTCTCAAACAGCCTTTCTTCTTTTTGTTGGGAAAAGATAATGAAGTAACAATACTTGCAAAATTCAGGGAGTTTGAAGGGTCTTGCACATCAGGACTGAACTCCACATTTGTCTGTCAGAAAAGCATTGCAGCTGCCTTAGAAAAAAAATTTGTATTTTGGTGCAATGGAAAGGATTTTTGCTAAAAAAATAGAAATTAAAATTCTCCTTTATGATGAATCAATTCGTTATTATAGAGGGGGAAAAAATCACCCACAAACCATGTCCCTCCACACCATGTGACTGAAAGCGTTGTCCAAGATGCCCACGGAGGCCAGGTGTTCAGGAGTGCTCAGCAGCATGCGAAGTGCTGAGCTTCATCCATCTGGTCAGATGCACCACTGGAGCATGGAAAAGAAGAGACCTGGACTCCTCTTTTATAGGGAATATTTGCTACCACAACTGGAGCATGGGAAAGAAGAGTTTTGACTCCCCGTTTATAGGGAATATTTGCTACCACAACCACATCTCACAGGACCTATCAATATCCCAATTATTACTGAATACAATGCTTTTATCAACTGAGTTGCTTCCTCAGGCTCTCCGAAAAATCACCTTATGTATCGAAATAGTTTACAGAAAACAAAATCTTGATGAAGGGGGCACAACTGTTTTTCAAATCACTCTCACGAAACATAAAGGTTTGGGAAGGCCCAGGAGCGGGGACTGAAAGCGTGGCTCAGATTCAGCAGGACTTGCTGCCTCAGGTGCAGCTTCCCACGGCCACAGGGACGCAGCTCCGGAGAGGTGGGGACAGGCAGAGCCCTCAGCCTGCCAGGGCTCCCACAGATGTGCTCCCAATCCGGCAGCCTGAGGGAGAACAGGCAGAACTGATCTGTGCTGCTGATAGCAGGCGCTTCACGGCGCTCGTGCTAATCAAGAGGGGCAAGCTGGCTATTAGTTAATTGCATTAAAGAAGCATGAGAGGACCTGAGCTGAAGGATACAAAGAAAAACAAAGAAAAACAGAAAAAGATGGGGATAAAAGACTTTGCTAATCGTAAATTAAGAAGCCAATTATGGGGAAGGGATGAGTCCTTGACAAAAGATCTGATAATTATTGAAATTCAGGGCAAAACATTTGGAAAGAGATATAAGAAAATCCAGAAATGAACATTTGCCAAATAACGAAATTCACGCTGTTCAAGAATGGAGTTTATGGAAGCAGACACCTCTGGTACGGTATCTCCTAAACAAAATTCGAAGTATTTTAAGAAAAGAGACAGCATACAGAGGGAGCTTACAAAACCTAACCCAAACATGTCAACAACATTGCAGCAACCATCTCAAAGTAAGGCAATGACTGGCAGAAGGAAAAGAAGACTGAAGAAATTCTGCAGATTATATCATTTCAGAAATGCTCCTCAGCAGCAGTAGAGGGGGTGCTACTTAGGTAGAAAGGACAAAAGCAAACCAGCTTCTTTGGAGTAAAGGGCAACACTGTCAGTGAGTGAGACATCACCCCAGAAGCACACAAAACACTGTTTCCATCTAACAGGATATTAGAGGTTATAGCTGTGTTTCATCAGAAAAGAAACAACGCAAGTATAAATAAATAGAAATAAAAGGCTCTACAAATAAATAAGGTGATGCATATTTTTAGATATAATATAAATAGGGATAAAGAAGTAGCATCCAATGGATACCTTTGGATACATTCGGTCTTCTCTTTGGGAGACATAATGCCCTTTTCATGTCAAGTCAGTTATGTTCAGTACCAGAAATGAGACACTTGAAAATATACTATAAATGTGAAAGGCCTAAAATACAGTTATACTTTAACCCACAGGGCAAAGGACAATAGAAGTGTGGTACCAGTCATAGCCTCATGTAGGTAGGGCTGGAAGAAAATGTTGCCAAAATAACTAATTGCTTAAATAGAGCACGGTGAAGATCAGGTGATGAGCTGCACATGGTTCTGTCTAATTGTAAGTACAGAGCAGGGTGATATTGCCTGTCAGCAGCTCATGCTTTGTTCAGGAAGAAAAGTGAGAACCAAAATAGCAGCACGTATGAAAAAGATAAAAAATCACTAAAGACTGGCAACCCACAGTTAATAGGAAAACATGGAAGTAGTCCACCTTATCTGAGATTCCGAGATACTCCGCCATCCTTTGTAAATGTTGCTCTACTTCCCTATGGCTACGGACAGGCTAGGAATGGAGATGGTAACCTAAGGATTTGCTCACGTGGGTCTATGAGTCCTGAAGACCAAATACAATGGAGGAAAAGCTTACACAGATGCCAGAAAAGAGGAGATTAAAAGGGACATGGTGCTTTCGATGCTTTGCTTAGTGCCTTAGGCAAGAATCAGTCTCCATATGTTGAGATAACAGGGGGTGAGGACCTGAAACAACCACACCAGCAGGGCCCACAGTCTGGTAACTCTGGTGTTCAGATGAGCTCTGGTCTGAAGAACTTCTCAGCACATCTCAGATACTAAATGGACACTCCCAGTGAACAGTGAGCATTCGGAATTCTATCTTGTGTTATTATTAGCACTTATATTTGGCAGTGAATGTGGTACTGGAGCCAGGCACATTAAAGGCTGGCTTTTCCATGCACCAAATCCAGGCGGGGTGCACAGCCAAAAGGAACAAGGTGCAGGATAAATTAGATCTCTTAAAAATACATTCAAGACCAAACACAACAGAACTCGTAGAGTATGGTCGGGATAAGAGGAAGGATGATGGCAATGGCCACTCCGACAGTAGTAGTAGGGATGGACATCCACAACAAGACTGCCCAGAGCACAGTTGTGCAGAGGTGCCAGTAGCAAGGTCTCGAGGAAAGCTGACACTGTTACCCAGTGTTATCCAGCGTAACTTCCCACCATCAATGGAAATCCATGGATATCAATGGATAAAGAGCTTCCAGAGATTGTCAGCACTTTGATTAGATGCCACTCATGACTACCTTCCTCAAACCTTTATAGTTCCATTTTGAGACCCTGTTTTACTCCCAAACATCTGATGGTTACAAATTTTATTGTACGGTTATTAACTTCATGAAAAAAAGGGAGTTTTTTGGTCTTAAATCTATTGTCAAATTCACTTAGCAGGATATAAGACTGATTTTGGGAGAAACAATAAATTAACATTTCTAACTCTCCTCATTCATAGTATTTACTTGATACTATTACAAATTTTATGTGAACTTCTGTCATATCTAACATCTGTCCACCAATTATCTCTTTAAAGTGTAAACCAGCATATCCTCCTTCTTTCTTTCTGTTCCCATGGCAAGACAAAGCTTTTAATGATGTTTATAAGTTAAAATGGTAATTGTACTTGCTACTTCAGTGCCCCAGCTCTCAAGATTATTCTAAAACAATCTATAATGTCAAAGTGGGTGTAGAACTAACAAATTACAGAACTGAAACAAAAATATATATGAAAGTAATGCTATTAAGGCTGAAAACCCCTCCTCTTTCCATAGCCAAAAAGTTTAGAAAACGTAGAGGGGCTTTGCTACAGATTCCTGTCTCTGCTACTCTAACTTTCCAGGTTAGATATTAGGGAAAGCAGCAAAATAAAAATGAAAGAAGAAAGTATCTCGGACATTATTCTTGTCTTACTGGACTCAAAGGCATAAAAGAGGGACAAGAAAAAACCTGAAAATTCTGAAGATTTTAAAGATGAATCTTTTCTATTATAAAACAACATCAAAGAAAAGTTCAGTTGAGTTTCAACCTTTGTATAATAGAGACAGCTCTGCAATTTTAAAATGTTAGACTAAGTAACTTTTTGCTGGTTTTAAGCAGTTGTATAATTGAGGGTGTTAGATGAGAGCCTCTTGCCCCTCTTACTCTGAAAAAGTAGATGTAACGTAGGTAATAAAATACAAAATGGATGAAAAAACAACCACCTCTCACCCAAATAAATAATTCCTAATCCAATCTGAGCCATAGAATTCTTAAGTAATTCTAGGTAAGTCACTTAAACCGTAGATTTCCCAGAGGATCTCTTGTTTATAGTCTTGCACAAACTCTGTGTGTTTGGCTCAAGACAACAGAACAGTTATTGGAACCTGCTTTTCTCAAACTGAGTGTTTTTCTTCTTTCTTAGCTGCTTTTTAAGTTTTCAAAGATCTGTGATTTCCTTCCGTTGCTCCTAGGCCTTTTAATCCAATCAGAGGGGAACAGTCATTGCAGGATTAACATCTTTACCTGCTTTTGAAGCCCAACTTTTTCCAATCTGATAGAGATATAAAATTTGTCACTGAATATACATGGTTCAGTAGACTCATGTATACATATTTAGTAGACTAATTCCTTCTCGACCAAAAATCATTTTAGACTTCTACTTCAAACAAACGAAAAAGAAGTAAATCTGTCATATTAATTCAGTACCCTGATCGATCCCTCAGGGAAAGGGCCAGCATTGCTTTTATTTTAAAAGCTCATAAGATGTGTTTAATTTGGTTCTGTAGTTATTTGTTCAGTATGCAGTGCAAATTTTTCTGGCTACAGACATGGGATATGGTAAACCTTTGCCTGGATCAATGTCCAACTTCTTTTAAGTTGGGGAGAAAGTTACTCTCTCATAAAGTTCAGACCTGCCAGACTCAATAACTCTACAAAAATGTTCAGATGAAAATTGCTTCAAGCAATCCTAGTAGAAAGCCAGCACCTCACCCCTAGTTTAAAGTTATGATCCTTATCATAATTAATTCAATAAAGAAGTAATGTACTTCAACCTAGGCATAGAGAATAATTTTCTGTCCTGACTGGTATAAACTTTCAGCTAGGGACGTTTAAACTCTGGACCTGATCTTTTACAGCAAATAATAAATTGCAGACCTAGAGCCTGCAGATTATAGCTGAAGTTGAACCATCACAAATATGTCACTCTGTCGAAGATGAAAAGGTACACTGGATAGGAGTGATAAAAAGTATAATACTATTTATAAATATAAGAAAAATGTTCTTTTACTGACAAATTAAACGCGAATAATATTTTCGAGCTGCGAATGCACTGAAGAGTAGGAATTTCTATGCCATTTTTGTAAGCTGACATACCTTGCATCTTAAATTTATAATCAACATTTTCCTGCTGGTGAAATATAGAACTAATTCACTGTCAAACAAACCAAGATGTTTGAAAGACCCAATCTCAAATGACTGAAGTATTTAACTTATGATTCTCCTTACTTTTGCCTAACGTTACTGCTCTCTTGCCACACCTTTTCCTTGCACACCTATCAGAGGCAGCTCCTGCTGCAGAGAGGTGCTGAAACACCCTCAGCACCCTCAGAGCAGTGAGTGACCTTTTCCCTGCCTGCCCATCTGAATATTTCCATTCTTTATGGAATGGAATATTCCTCTTTGTGGAGAGGAATATGCACTGACCACAGCAGCAGAGGTGGAGAGCTGAGTGAACACACTACAAACATCCTTCAGTGTGTTCACTGCGATTTTCACATGTGCATTTAGCAGCAAGAGAGAAAGGGCTGGGTTTGGACACTTACCTAAGTGTTCTTTTCCTCATTTGCTGGGATATGTTAAAGCAAACGGCCATTTGTTTTAACAGCACAGATGCCATGGTAAAGTTGAGCGTGTACTTCTTTAAATGTTAGCTTTTATTTTATCAGCTCATCTCACATTCCATCTCATTGCATTCAGTCTGTGCTGCAGTGTGACATAACTTGCTGCAGTGTTAACAGTTCCAAAACACGTAAATTGCTTTTCCAAGACATCTTGTCCAAAACAAATCTCCCGTTCTCACTAATTTAGTTTGATAGGTAGATAATCTTTATGAGACGTACTTAAAATACACATACTACTTTTATCACATGTAAGAAATGTATTTTTATCCCAGTATGCAAGGATTTGTCTGCTATTTCTACTGTTTGTCCTTACTGTTACCTATATCTATTTATATTTCATTCTCTCAGTTCTTATTGTATAGACATTAACCATCTCTCTACCTTTAAAATAATGAGAGATGCAAATTGCAGAACTACTAGGAAGCATCTTTGACCTAAGATTTCAATTATATTCAAGCGCAGATACATTATAAATTACAGCTGCATATGTGTGGTACCCTGACTTGTAACTGCTCATTGAGGTGAAAAATCCCAGCGATGAGGAAGATTCATTTCGTTTTACTGAAAGAGGGAGAGTTTGTGGCATTTTAACTCATAAAAACTCTCTTAATCATACCATTATATTAAAGCAAAAAAAAAGGAAACAAAAAATCTTTAAAAGATGCTCTGAGTAGAATTTAAATTAAATATTTTTTGCACAGATTTTTTGACCTAAAGCTATTGCTGTGGGTCTGACAGGATAAACCAAAAGCACACTATTAAGCTTTAAGAGCTACACTTCTCACTTCAATTCTCTATTGCTAACAGTTGTGTTGTAAGTTAGCTCTCCTGCACTGAGTATCCTTTACGCTGTGTGAGTAGCTTACATTATAGGAATTACAGCTCTCAAGCTTACTTGTGTACATGATCAGGCTTAGATAATGTCAGTAGATGTTACTCTTTAGAAATATATTTGTACACTTTTACTATTTTGAAAGTAACACTGTACGAGATTTCAGGTTCTTTTACGCTAAATTACCTCCACTTTAGAAGTGTCTTAAATAAATTCAAGCTCACATATGTGTACATAGAACCACATCTTCTACAAATCTAGCCAGCAATTAAAACCCTGAAAGCAGTTCAACTGATTGATCAGTTATTTACAGTATGCACAAACCCAGAGCTAGAGGAAGTAAGTCAACACACCAGAGATTGGTTGCTGTTACAACAAATCCCTTTTTGCCAGAATGTTTGACCAACACTTGCAACCCTGCACCCCCACCCCCTTTGAGTCCCCCTTGGATTGATTAAATTGGCTCAAGATGACACCAATAATTGGCTCAAGATGCCGCTTCGACAGACCCAATGATCCATATCTTTGCATTCCCTAAAATCAGTCCTTTCAGCTCTGTGTTAGATTTAGGATGGTTTACATTGGCTCTGTCACAAACATTTTAATAAAGTCCCAGAGAAACCTCAAACTGGTGACATCATTGGATGGTGTTAAAAAAAAGTTCCACTTTGCTGGTTAGTTGTTAGCCTTTATAATCCGATCAGAACCTTTTTTTCCACTATATTTTGTCATTCCTTTATAAATCTCTGCAATTAGGACCATGGTATTAAAAAGAAAAAAAATTAGTATTAGCTATAAGGAGAAAACAATTTTAAGTATTTTGACATCAAGTAGTAAAATGAAAAAAGCCAAGCTTAAACATTTACTGTACCTTAACTGCAGGAGCCTGAAGCTGCTGGGTGTATTATTTTTGAACTATTAGATGAATTAATTACAATGAAAGTATTGGCTGTTCTCATGAGGCTATTGTATAAAATAAATAAGGTCATTAAGCTCACTGGAAAGGCTAATACTCATTTAGGTACTTTTAGAAAATAAGTTGCAAATTCTCCAGCGTGTCCCAAGACTGTGTGCATGCCTGGGTTCAGATAATGCACACAGGGCCTGGCTGTCTTGTAGTTTGTGTGCCTAGAAAGGCAAAGATATCCCACCTCTATCAGAGGAACGGTGCCAGTTTGAGGCCTGTGGCTGCTGAGAACCATTCCTATGCCAGTTGTCTGTTTTTTCCCGAATGCACAGATTTTTAACAATTAGCATTTTCCATTGTTAATTCACATCCACCTCAAGAATGGAGTTGCTGCGGAGCTCCACCACGCAGCATTCCTGTTATCTGATATCCAGGCTCCTTGAGCTTTCCAGTTTTTTGAGTTTAAACAGATGACAGTCCTTGTGTCATCAGATGTTATTACTTAATTACTTCTAGCAGTGGACTTTATATCAAAAGGATACTCTGAGTATTTTTTTCCACAACACGCTGGAAAATTTGACTTGCTTTTCTTTTCCAAACTCAAAGGCTGATTTCATGAACTGAATTTCCATACTATTGTCCCTAAAAATATGAAAATCCCAAGTAAGTCAGAGCTCAAGTCCCCACCCAGTTTAAAGCACAGGAACAGCCTGCCTTGCCAGGTGCGAGGATTTCCTGTGATATCTTATTTATAAAGCAGTAGCATCCTGACACTACAGCACAGTCCGACAGCCGCTGATGTTAAAGGCTGTACTGATACGTGGATGATGCTCCAAGCCCTCATCCCACCCTCCATAACTGGAACTCAAAACAGAGTAGGGCAGAGGAAGAGGAAGCAACGAGATAGGAAATTACTTGTTTAAGGTCAGTAGCAGAGCCAGCATTCGAACTCTGATTTCTCCTCTTTATGGTGGTGCATTATTAGGAAATTTCCTGCCTTATATGTGTCAAAGCTGTACCAGACCTTGCGTTCTCCTCACATGGAGCAGGGGACACTCAGCTGGTCACAGGCCCAGCGAAGCAGCCTACAGGCACCCCATGAGCTGCTTTCTCCTCCCTGTGCACAGGCAGCAGCAGCCCTTTCACACAGGAGGTGTTACAGAGCAGCAGGTCTTGGGTTTGCCTTGGTCCTTCATAAAACAAACCCCGCGTCCAGATGCTTGGCTGGTGCGACTCAGCGTCAGCACATTATCATCCTCAATTTACACTCCTCACCGAGGGAGAGGGAGGCTGCCTGATTCCTACAGTCACTCTGAGCTCCTTTCAAAAGTCAAACACAAAGAAAGGGGCTTTGCTGTCAAAACACAGAAATATTTATTTTTAACACGTTAGTTAAAAACTTGAGAGCATGCTTTAGTCATCTAAAAAAATAAACTGGCTTTCAAAACTAAATCAGCTTTCTCAACAGATACAATGCTTACAACCAGTGTAAGACCATAATGATACTCTTACACAAATATTAGGTAAATATAATGGGGTTTTTCATTCTGTTCTTTTCCAGCATTCTTTACAACACTGAGGTAAAATACGAACACTTTTTAAAAAGTCTACTTTCTATAAATATTTCTAGTGAATCTTAAAAGCCTTACTCTTTTCTTCTGGTTTTGGTGGTTTTTCTTTTTTTTTCTTTTTTTTTCTTTTATTTTTTTTTCTTTTTTTTTTTGGTAAAAAAAACCACACCAGGATAACTGCAAGCATATTTCCAAAATAAAACAAAAAAGGTGATTTTCCAGGTTTCAATATGTAACAGCTTTTTAAATTATCCAATACGCTGCCTTGATTCTGTACAAATGTTCCCTTCCTTCAAAGAGACAAAAAAGCATGTACTGCCAGATCTGATTGTATGTAGAGAGTGGATCTGATCCCCTTGTCACTAAGGTTACTAATCAAATTTCCATCCAATATGCTCATGCAGGATTTCCTGATCAAACACTTAAATCTGCCCCCTCTGCACCCCCATTAGCTAACATGTTTTATATGTAGCGGGGTCATCAAAAGTGTAATTCCCTTAAAGAAACCTAATCCTGCCCCCTTGTCAACCAGCAGATAGCTAATAACGCTTTCTATCCTACAGTTTTTGAACATCAAGAGCATACCAGAAATTAAAATCTTATTTTAATCTCACAACAGATGTTCAAAACAAAGGTCTTGCATACGTGCGTTACGTGTATTTAAAAACCATCAGGTGAAGAAATAAGGAAGTTTCATGTAAGATTAGCTTGGGGTTTGTCAAAAAAATACCAAGTAGGTTTTTGTTTCTGTTTGGGCTGGCTAAGTGTCCTGCAGAACATCACAAAATAAGGTTACACAGGATAATTTCGCTGCTGAAATGATTATTTGGGAAAGCTGTGGAGGCAACGCGGATCTGTTCCAGTGGTCGCTCACAACTCCCTTGCTCACCCTCACACTTGCTTCCCTTCCCTGCGTGGATTTCTACGGCTTTCTGCTCTGAACACTCACTAGATATTTAAATACTGCTTTTCTTTCATACGAGAAAAAAACCCCCAACCTAAAGCAAAAGAACAAAACTCTCAAATCAATTTCACTGCAAACAAGATTCAGTCCTGTTATTGGAAGTGGTTTTCATTCCCAAAGCCACCTTTTTCATTTTTAATAATAAAAGCAAACCTTGAAGACTTGGTTCAAGATTTTTCTTCTTGTTAATTCTTTTTCAACAGGTTGAATAAGAATTTGCACTAAAGAAACATAACTTCCATGGGGATCCTTTTGGAAGCTTGTGTGTGGGTGCATTTTTTTCCTTTCTCTTTTTTTTTCTGAGCAATGGTCACAATCAGAGTAGCAGAAGTGGGTCAGGAAATTTAACCTGACTGGTCGAACTCTGGGCTGAATCTGTAAGGTCTGCAAGGCCCGGCTTTGTCAGAACTCTGTGGATTACATACATCTGAGTGGCAAAACAGATTTAAAATGCTGTCCATTTCAACTTAACATTTGCCCTAGACATTGCTGAATTTCCATGAATATCAACTCCACTGCCTCAGCTTTCGCAGTCACCACCCGTTGGTATCTAAATGAAATTGTTAATTGCACATGTGGGAGTTAATTTTTTTCCTCTGGCACACGGTCATTTAACAAATTTTTAATATGTAACGAGAACAAGTGCGATGTAATCCTGGTGCTTTCGGTTTTAGTTAGTGGTGTTTTATGAAGTCAATATATAATGCTGACGGATCTGAATAATGCTTCACGTGGAATTCTATGGGACCCTCTAGAAATATTTTGAGTGTAACTGAATCATTTCAACTACTGTATATGGTAAGAAAATGTATTTTAAGCATATAAATACCATTTTGAAAAATGTCAGTTGAGTTTCAGGATTTTATTGATTTTGAAATGACTTACTGGATAGAGTTAAAGAGAAAGAGCAGAAAGTGGTGATTTCATTTACTTCGTATTTTTCTGTACAATATCTCTAATGGAAAACAAGCGGATGGTTTATTCTTTAACTAGAACAAAATTTAATATAATAGTGTGTGGGAACAAATTCAACAACAAAACTAGTTGCTTTTTAAAAATACAGCACTCATTATGCTGAAAATTAATTTTCTTTTTCCAAAGGAGGTTTTATTCAGATTCTTTCTCTGATATTGTAGAATTCTTTCTCTGATATGCATATTTTTAAACACTGAAATCATAGTAATTTTCTAGGTGATGTTTGAAGATGTTTAAATGAACTGCTGAGATTTTAGTTACAAAAACTTAGAAAAAGATTCAGAAGAACTGATTTATTAGAACAAATTAAATAGCAAGAAAATAATGTGGACACTGCAAGTTCTTACTTCTATGTGTAGAAAAATGATTTGTTTACTTGTCAACTTGGAATTTTCAGTTAGTATTTTAGCCTGAAATCTTCCATTTGATATGAATAACACTCTAATGTAATATCTACTATGATCTTCAGCTTCTTTTTTATTCCCAGCATATTAATATACTTCAAAGTTTACCAAATCAGCCCAGTCATTGAAAAGGAAAGAACTGAGTAACTTTCCAAACAGTAACATGAGTCTTAACGAGAGATTTCAAATGAAAACAGTGATGAGTTATGCAAACGCAGCTGATATTGCATCATACTCCCAAATCTTCTCTAAATTAGCTCTATGTCAGAGGGCTATGCTGAGAGAATAGGTTCTTGTGAAAGTGTGTCAGATTAAAAAATGTTACAATATATCAGTTTACTGCAAAATCTAAGAGATCATTACATTTCATTGCAATGAGCAAAGTTTTTAAGTTCCTTTTTTGGTTGTTTCATTTTTAACCTATAGCTCTATTTAATATATTACTTTAAAGAATTGCTTTCCTGATTTTTTCCAACAGAAAACATTTTCTGATTTTAGTGCACCATGAGCTACAGATATAAGTAGACCTTGCCCAAGCGGCAGATACTTTGAGTGCTCGCAGAAGGAGCGGTTCTTTAATATGAGCTGTGTTAGAATTTCTGAAGTGATTCAAGTTTCTGCACAGGAATGGAGAAGGACCCCAGGTAAACATTGCAAGTCACCGAGTGTGCCCATAACTGAATGAAAATACGTCAGATGGAAACATCACAGACATTTGACAGAACAAAATGCAACTCGTATAGGTGTTCCCGGTCATAAACTGCTGTAAAATATCAAAAAGGTAAGTCCTCAGACTTAGTGCAAACTTTGGAACATGGCTGTGCAGTAGAGAAGGCACTGCTGGCCTAATGAAGCTCCACAGTATTTAATCAGTTGCCAACACAACAGACTATAAAAATCAGCCAAAATTATGAACATTAGCAAGAACTCAGTTATAACTCAGCTGGAGAACAGACCCAAAAGATGCAGAACAAAACCTCTGACTAGGGGTTTATGGTTTATGTGCCATTATATATGGCTACAGTACTGCAATGACTGAACTGAGGACCAGGAACATGGCTTGGACGTAACTGATATGCACATAGAGAGTATCAAATTAATATTAGAAATGTTGTGTGTACATATCTATGTTTGGCTTACATTTTTATGTTTATATAGATGAGTTTCATATGAGAATAATGAATTTTATTTTATACATGCAGCCTTTTAAATTACTTTGCAATAACAAAGATGTATTACTGCGATATATAATTACATAAAATATATAATTTCAATGATCTTCAGGAAAGCTCACAGTGGTTATGCCCCACTAAGCTGATATCATCAGTGAGAGAAAAGGCAAGGTTCACATCTCTGTCTAAACATCACAACCATTTTTCTCATTAGAAGTACTTTTCTCTGTATTCCTCTATTAGTTTTGTTGTAATCATCACTTCTGCATGAACAGATTAATCTTCAATGTTTCTGTGTATCAGCCTCACGCTGGGGCCATGCCACTGAGTTACGCACATTAAAGTGGTTGCTGAAGTTAGACAGGAAGTTGTTAGTGACAGAAACTGAAAGGCAAAAAAACTCAAAGCTCAGCCAAAGCTCAGCCTTCCCAGCTCAAAAGTCTTCATGTGACAGACAGACCACGCTGTTCTACTGCTGTTTGTCTCTCTGTTAAATGTAGAAGCCCCCTTTTCTATCCTGGGTGGGTTCCACTGAGCCCACGTTCCCCCTCAGCAGTGTGCCAAGCCCGGGAAGGTGTGCACTGCTCCCCAGGCACTGCTCCAGGCAGGAAGGACATCCATCACCACAAATCACAGCAGAAAAAGATTACAAAGACAGGCAGACTATTCTCTAAGCCTTTCCCCCTCTGCCACCTCGGTCTTTTAAAAAAACCAAAATCTCAAGACCCCTAAGTATTTAACGTACGTGTAACTCATCCTTACAGGCAGAGGAACAAACATTTATTAAGAAGGGCCATCTGGTTAAAAGAAACTCAACCTAACTGTCGGGCTGCCTGAAAATTTAATTCAGAATTTTTTAGTGCAGCCTAAAGTGAAATAAAGGTAACAGCCTCTGACTTTTCTTGTGGTGTTGCTGTGTATATTTGTTCATTATTGGAGCTTTCGACACACAGACATCCACACCTACATCAGAAAAACCAACTACTGGCATAGGACACAGGACAGAAAGAGCAGGAAGGCCAGGCCATGGCCTTGTGTGTCATGGGAACACACTTCTCTTTGAAAGAGAGCAGAGGCTTGAAAAAAAGGTGGCACTTAATAAGCACTTGCGTCTTTCAAAATTCCGTGCTCTCCTCTCTTGCACATCAAATACACACACTGCTTTCCACATAAATTTCTGCCTGTGGCTGTTTAGATTCCGGTTGTGTGTTGCACAACTGTGCTCTGTAGGCATTAGAGACACTGCAATTTAGCCCTTTCACGGGGGTGTAGAATCGAGAGGGGGAGTGCATCAGAGTCAGGGTGATGGGGGATAGAAAAGTAACTCCCAGAAGACCCTCAAAGAATAACACGGCCTTGTCCGAGTATCCCTAAAGGAAAGGTGCTCGGAATCAGCCGTGCCCAGAGAAGCCAAGCGGAAGCCCAGAGTCCGTGACTCGCCCGAGGTCAGCCGGCAGTCAGTGACAGGAACGGAACAGGCCGAGGTCTCCCCATTGCCATAAACACGCCTTGGCTCTAACACTGTGACACTGACATGCAGTGACACGTCTCCCGGCAAATATTTACAGTACGCGTGTTTCCAACTATCCTTACTCACACCCACAGGTACATCAGGCTGAAAAACATGCTTAAAATGCAAATGCTAAAGAGTCAAATGCAAAACGGTAAGATTTCTTGGGAAAGCTGTGAAGAACTCTGTGGCACAGTTCTGAATCTCCTATTCCAGGCCAAAAGGTAAATATTTCTTGTTTGTTCGTTATGTTTAAAGAACTGAAGGCTTCATACCAGAAGTCTCACATGTTTGGTTTAGACAGGAATATTTTGATTGTGAAGAGGGAGATTTTGGTACTCTCTGTTAATTGTTTAAAAACAGATATACTGTGGAGTCAGTAGAGAATAAAAACAAAGAAAATGTTCTTCTCTAAACAAGCTTTCCTTTATTTTCTACTTTTTTGTCCACTGAAAATGAGAGGATTTATAATAGATTTTTCTTTTTTTGTTTGGCTGTATCTTGATCAGAAGTAGCTGCCTAGCTAATAAATTTTGTATAAAATTTAAAAACCCCACTACTTCAAGAAGCCTCCTATTTTATGTGTAAGGAATCAGACAATTTTTGCTGGTGTTTGTGGAGTAAGTATTTGAACATATTTGCTTAGATATTTTTCCTCAAAAATTATAAAATAAAAAATTACCAAAACACAAATACAGAAGAAAAAAGAGAGAAACCTAATCCTGGAATCTCTAATCAAAGAATAAGTTTTTTTCTGCATAGTGACACTTTGGCTTCAGGGAAATAATAATTTATGTTTTGTCAATTACTGCATTTTCCCCACATTTGCTTTTTTAATGGTTGAAATTAAATTAGCCAAATTAGACATTGTGTTACTCCATAAGCAACAAGGTCGAAAGCAGTCTAGCTTCAGTTACAAAATACACAACCTAATCTACTTGTTCTGCCTCATGTCATAAATATGGCCACAGGGCACTTCTAATGGGCTCTGTGTTAAAAAGAAAAAATAGTAGAAATACTGGAAAATGTGAGTCTGGAAAAAATAATAATATTCATGTTCCTTCTCAATAGGACTTTCAATGAAGCAAAATCTGCAAATTTCAGCCTTTGCTGCAGTCCTGCAGCATATGAACATTCAGAGCAAACTGAAAACTCTGATCCGCAATAGAATTATCAGAAAACCTACACTGAAATTAAAATGTTTCAAAAGCATTTTAGAGCTGGATGATAGAATGTGTATTTCTGATAAAATGTTTAAATAGCATTGTTTTCATCAAGACTTTCCTGTCAGTGCCACACTTAGGCCCAGACAGTGCAGCAGATGCATCTGGAGAGCTGCTCTTGAGCTCTGATCCCAGCTCTGCTCCTGATAAAAGGCACAGCCTTAGGCAGCTCACCTGGCCTGCTTCCCCTTCCTCCTTGCAAAGACTGTGGGCCAGAGAAGAGAAAGGTTGTTTCATTGTAAACGATGAAGTCACCTCCAAGCATGAGAAATATCCCCACGCTGCCCCCCGAAGCAGGGCACCATGGCTAATGAGTAATTGCATGTTCGCTTTACAAAACGCCACCACCGCGGTATCAGCGTAATGCAAAAAAGAGGAGTTTCCGTCAGAAAATCTGCCGTGAAGCAAGAAGCACTTATGAAACTTAACACCGTCTTCCTATGATTGGCAGGAATCATCTCTTGGAGAAAGGCAGAAGGAGACAATTAAATATCTGCCTCTGAAAATCTGCCTCTGAACATTTAAGGCGAATTTGCTGAAGCTGTTTGCCTGGAGTTGAGGCAGGCATAGGGGTAGCTCAAGTTCTTTGCCATGCACAGTGTAAGGGCTAAGCCTCACAGGTAGGCAGGGAAACGACTGTAATTCTTTCACTGGGAACTACTGGACACTGAGTTCTTGAAAATATGACTCACTGTGCAGACTTCTGTTACCAAAAGCAGTAAATCACTTCTGATTGATCCAATTTCAAGCATTTATGCAGACTGCTGCATGTATGTTATATGAATACATTGCAACATGAATACATTGCACACAGAATATGGGAGTTTTGCCAAATATAGTACTTTCCTGCCAAAAACTCTGACCCAGCAGTGGCAGAATGAAAATGAATAAATAAGTTACTGGAGAAAATTATTAATGTATGTGCTGCAGCTTCACTTCCAATCCAAATTCACTGGGTTCTGGCAGACAGAGAGTTGAAGTTTAGCTCTTTGCTCCAGAAAGCCAATGTGCAACAAGCAGTAATACTGTCACAAATGCCTTGAGATATTGCAAATACACACTAACTTTTTTTTGGTAATGATTACATCTGTGCCGATGCTGAAATGAGCTTTTAATTTCAGCATTGTGACTTCCCAGTTGCACTGGAAGTGTGATGTAGGGACATGTCCGAGTCACAAGGGTTGCTGAGATGCTGCGCAATAAGGGATGCTACACACTTTAATTTGAAGTGCCGCTACCTAAGGTGCACCCACCCTAAGAGATGGGGGTTACATTATTATTTCTGCAGTAGCTGCTTAGCAGGATCCCAGCTACAAAGCATTCCAAAGAGAGAACACTGCTGCCTGTGCAGTGCAGTAACTGTTCAAGCTAGTAAAAGCTTGATCCACACAGCACCAGCCTCCAGGAATCATTACCGTGTTTCCTTTAATTCCAACTCTAGACAAGCTCTTACACAATGAAGTCCAGGGGTCTCTCTTCTGTCTCTCATTTCACAGTCAGGGAGGTCCTTTCAATCTCTTCCATGAGAAGAGTGCCAAGGAAGGGGTCAGCCATTTGCTGAAATGTTTGGTTCAGAAAGCGCTCCCTGCTTTTTGCTTTGCGAAAAGGATTTACGAGAAGGAAGGGCAGTGGAATAAGAACAGATTGGAAAAGGAAGCAGAGAACAGGAGAACAATCATTGAGAAGTTCTGTCAGGAAACTATTTCGGGAGAGGGAACACCTGATGTGTATTACTCTCAGAAACAAGTCATATGACTGTTTTTTAAAATGGTATTTGTAGTTAAGGAGAGAAAAGAAGATGAAGGAAGGCTGTAGACATGCACTGAATTCCGTAGTGCAGAGGCTGCAAACCCTCTCCAGTGGATGGACATGGGGCCAAACCCTGGGAACACTTGGTATGAAAGTCCTAATTAGGACAATTTGATCATTCTGCCTTCTGAGAGGTTGGAGCCTTTTCCAAGTCTGCTCTGAAAACCAAGTCAGATGTACAACATAAAAGTAGTAAGTGCAGGAAGCGGCAGTTCTGACTGATAAATGATCCTGCCCAGTCCTGGTAAATGAATGTTGTCAGTTCTAATACACATTACAGCAGTATCTTTTTAACAGCTATGAAAATCTATTTATTATTAGCCACAAAGAAACATGCAAATATCTTCCATGTGCCCGTATTAAATTTTATTGATTGATTTTTTTTTCATTTAAGGCTTTGGTTTTGTTTTATGGCAGCTAACAGTATATTTTTCTTCTTAAAATGAGAACCACACCAAACAGAGTCACACTGACCCTCAAAGACAATTTGCGTATGCTATAAAAAAGCAGAAATGTTTATTATGGATTAATCATAAACTTAATATTGTAGGTTTCTGCCTAAAAACAGCTCAATGTACTCAGAGGCCAGAAAAAACTCTGAAAAAAAAAGAAAGTATGGAAAAAAGGCATCTATCTATCTATCTAGCTCTGCCTCCCCATAACCAGTTCGGAAATACAGTGGGTATTTAAAACCAATTGTCTGTTAGAAAGCCAAAGATTCATAATTCAGTAGAAAAGTCCAAAATGGATAACTGTTACGGGCCCATGCAACAGCATTTGATCAACTGTATTATCTCAAATAACACTGTCTTGAAATTTTTTAAAGAACATTTATCTGGTCATTAACACCTTAGGTCAAGCCCTGCAAAAGCACCAGGTTACTAAAGGGCTCTTCTTGTTGTGACACCAAGAAATTCTTGTAACTTGAGATATGTCCCTGGTTAATTCCTTAACAGGAACATTTCTGTGAAATGCCGGGACTGGATCTGCTGAGCTCCCCATGCTGCCTCATCTGCTCACGAGAAGTTGAAATATATTTTATAGGTAAATTGCACACCGCACTGAGCCACAACATCTAACGCATGTTCTTTCACGTCTCTAGCTACTCTGTTGATGTTTCTTTTACGCTTTAGCTGTAAGGCCTCTGGGACCAGGACCATCTTCGGCTCTCTTTGTGGAATGCTTTACTCATAGTGATCCTGAGCAATGAATCACAAACGCCCTGCTGCTAAAAATAATTAGCATTTCTGGTAACAAATGAGAGGTCTTCTATCGATTTCAGCAAAGCCTGTCTCTGCCTCTCTTCAGTCTCCCTCTGCACTTCTGTCTGATGGTCTGATGCTCCACACATCCCTCCCCACTGGTATTTCATAGTAGAAGAAAGAAACACAGATTTTCAAACTAAGAATATGCAAATGAGAACAGCTTTGCCTCAGTCTGCTCCGATTTCTTGGGCCTCCTTTTTTTGTGGCAGCCTGTATTTATATTTTTTTCTGGGGAGTGTAAAGCTGCAAAACCTCATTGCAGAACTATTGTAATAAAAACAAATAACGTGGCAATTGAGATAGCAACTCTGGCAACAATCTCTCCTGCCCCGTTAAGTGCAGAATTAAGCACTTTGTGCTGCAAGTGGGACAAGCTTTCAAACGGGCAGATGGCAGAGAACCAAAATTACTCTTTCCTGCTTGACAAATTGTTTGCTTATGTAGGCAGAAGATGTTATGCTAGAAGCTCTTTAATGGTAGTGTTGAGCAAGTGTCTGCTGTTCATCAAAGGCTGAGCGAGGCCACGTTCCACACTGGGAAGAAAGCATTTGAATGTATTCTTTAGTAGAACAGATAGGAACATTTCTAGTTCTTTAAGCTGTGGTTCTGAGAAAGGATTTACCCACAAAGAAGCCTGTTGTATTCAAGAGGATCTCTCAGTAACAAACAGGTGCATTCAAACAGGCTGAATTGCACTTCTGCTTTCACCTTGGAAGTTTTTCACTTGTTGTGGTTGACAATATCCAGATTCTCTGATAATCCCTTTCCATACTATTTTCAGGTAAGCTTTGTGTATAATCGTGAAATGTCCTAGCAGAAACTAGCAAACCAATGAAAATACACCTCTCTTCTCCATCTAAGAGATTTTTATTTCAGCTCTTACAGACATGATGAAACTTGTTATTATTTACTGTATTTAGCCTATACATTTCTTTAGTGAGGCAGCCAATATTTATATAATTGCTGAAGTAGTGTTTATATCAGTCCCACATAAGAACAAGGGGATGTTTCCACAAACTGATATTTCAAATGGCCTAGAACCTGCATGTCCACTTCTAATAATCATGGGATTTCACTTTGGCAATTCAATATAAGCGTAAAAGACCCTCTTTCTCTGAATTAAGCCTTATATATCTAATGAACCCTCTACAAAAGTGCTCCTGTGGCCAGAATTAGGCACACACAGCATTAGAAGCTGTTTACACATTTAGTAAATTTCTGATACATGTTTATTTTGGGATGGAATTCTAGACTGCACAGTTTAGGAGACAGAGAAGCAGAGGATGAAAAGGCTGCTTATGTCCTCCGTTTGCTCAGCTGAATTAGTAAACAAGAATTTGGTTGTATCAAACGTAGCTCATGACAGACATGTTTAAGCTTTTTATAATTATTACAATAAATTCTGCTATAAAAAGTTAGATTTATGTTATTGAAAGTAACCTCAGTGAGTATTGAATTTGATTGAAAATACATGGCTATCATTTCAATAGTCACCTTATCTGTGAGAGTTGGAGCAAGAAAATAATTTGTGTATCAAAAGTCCCATTTGTAAAGATACTTTAAGTCTTCAGGCCACTTGCAGTTGTCCGTGTGGATGGAAAGTGACTTTAATCCCTGGTTCCCAACAATGCTGAGAAATGTGGTCCAGTAAGACCTCACTGTCACAGGGCAGCCAGTTGTGTTTGGCTGAATCCAAGATTGTAGTTGAAATCTAAGCCGTTTGTTTGGGAAATGATCTACAGAAAAGGGAGAACTTTTATGAGGGCTTGGTAGACAGCAATGTTCAGTCTATCTGATCAGAGAAAGCCACAATCTGAAAATTTAAACTTTTAATTGTTTCCAATATAAAAAGGCGTGGGAGGCCTGTGAAGAGGAAAAAAGTCTGAACTCCTCTCTGGAAATCCTACATTAACCTCAGACCTGTGGGATGAGGAAAGACCTTTAATCTTCACCATACCCCATGAAGATGGGGAAGTTGAGGTGTACCTGGGCTTCATTAAGTCAGTAGGAAAGGATTACAAAATATTTGTTTTTTCACTTTAAAAGGGTATAAGAAAACCTCACACCAAAGGCTGCTGGTGAGAAAAAACAGATCCAGAAGCGCACATGCTTTCCCAGTTTTCTCAAGCCAAGAAATAACAGCATATTTCCTGGTACAGCCACTAAACAGCACAAGCATCAGTATGGGATCCTGTTCAAAAAGGTTGTTGGAGTCCAACAAACATGAAAGTGATTATTTCCTTCATGCCAGCATAACAGTGCATTATAGACTCTCTTCAATTGCAGACATTGCATAAATTCTGAGAACATCAAAATGGAATTCTCTGTGCACTGTTATGAAATGTGAGAATAGCAACAGTGAAGTGTCACATTTTTGTTGTGCAGTGTTTAAGTGAATGCTTGTAAAATAAACCCTGTAGTTTCTACCATCACGTCTGTATATGAGCTTGTCGTTCTCAAAGTTTCTTGCCTGAAGTTTGTGACAAACTCTGCCTCTGACACCACTTTAGGCATAAATATGAATATTTTTATTAAATTGCTTTCATTGCTTCTCCCCCATATTTGCCAGAATACTTTTATGGACTCATGACTCTGTAGTAATGAAAGGTCTTAAAGTTCTGTTACACTTATGCAGCTACAATAATTATGCTGACAGCAAATCTGTGCAGCATTCACTGCTGGATTAAGGAGTGCTCTGTATCCACACACTGAGACAGGTTCCTTTATCAGAAATGTGGGGGTTTTACAGATTTTTAAAATGCGGAAAAATATCCTTCCTCCACAAATATCCCAAGTGTACTCCTTAGACAGAACAGGTTTGGAAATGAAGCAATCGTAATCAGACATTTTCACCCTGAGGCAGGTACACGGAACAGATGAACATCTCTGGCTGTTTCTCTGCACTTATTGTAGGAAAACAGGTACAGAAACGAAGCACAGCCAAATGGATCAGACATCCACATGCCCCCTTCCTACATCCACACACTGATCAGATGAGCCCCACCTGCCACATCACTAATTCCACTTCTCTCTGAGGTGGAGAACTCTGCAGTGAGATGGATGTGGAGCTCACCAAGTGCTCACGACACAGAGAGACTGAGGGGGCAGCAGTCTGCAGTGTACTCTTACACATTACTGGAAAACAAGCCCTGAGATTCCCAAAGTTTGGCTCTAAACACCTGTCCTGGCTTAGGCAGAGGCTTTGAGACATCTACATTGCAGTGAAGCCTGAGATTGTAACATTAATATTTTTTTAAGTGCTACAGGTATATGCAACTGGTCCCCAACTCTGAAGGATTTAAGATCAGATTCAGTTCTGCTGAAACTTCTTTGGAGTCTTTGCATCAATCACAACAGGATTTTACGGGGACCAGCAAAACTATCCAAAACACTGCTTTTGTACTTTTTGTGTACTAACACGTACATATAAAAAATCCATGTCTGAAAGAGCTTTAAATGATTTAAAAATCTATGCCCTCTGCAGTCCTTCCAGTCATATGCTTCTTTACACTAGGTATTACACAGATTTCAAATTAAGACCTAGAAATAATTCAAAAGAAGGAAATTGAAAAAAAAAAATCTGGAGAGAATGGCTCCACATCCCGAAACAGTCTGTGTGGTCTTTGTTGTCAGAGAAGGTATTGCAGACACAAACATGTAGCCCAACACGTTTCTGAATTACATGTTCTTGTGAATGCATTTTAAAAATATACATTATAAAAAGCCACTCAGAATGATTCTCTTTTTCTTTTTCTCAATAACATCGCAAACAGGGGAAAGAAGTATTCATGACCAATTTTATTGCTAATTGTTTAGTGTCCAGCTGTTTATCTTTATTGCCCTTTGTTTCAGATCTAGTCAACTGCATGCCTTACAAATGAGTGGGTGGATTGCATTCAAGCAAATATTTTATTGTCTTGTCGCAGGTCAATTTTGCTCTCTGGTTTTTAAACGTGCATCTATTACTTTCCACAAGAAAGTCTTCACAGAAAGAAGAACTTCTTTATAATTAAAGAGGTGCCTTTTATTTACTACTTATTATTTTATTCTGCATGGCAAGAGTAGAAGATTTCTGTCCTCCAAGTAAGCCAGTTGGAGTTGTACATTCCAGTTCATGAGGCAATTATGGCTAAGTGAAGAGGAAGTTAATAGCAATGTTATATTTGGGGTGGCTCCAAGCATGCTTTCACAGCTTTGATAGCTGACAGAGAGATGGTCGTTTTATGCAAGACAAAATCCATTTACCACTGAAGTTGCCTTGCCAGATTTTTCACACTGTCTCCGGTAATAAGCAAATGTATAAATGAACGAAATTATTGAAAAATAACCCCTGATCAAATCCATGTATTTAGTGTCTCCACTCTCCAACAGAAGGCACATCATTCTTGTCCTGTCCTGGTGCACGTGAGCCAATGTCTCCCCCCAGGTGCCCTGTCAGGCAGAGCAGCAGGAGAGCAGTGCTGCTCATTCCCACACGTGCCTGGATGCTGCCCAGCCAAACAGCTCTGGAGGTGCTGCTTCCAGGAGCATCGTTCCTTCCAGCCACTCTCTCAGTTTCACTAAAGTAGGATGGACTTTAAATTAGGTACATAGTGGGGTCAAAAAGATTTTTAACTTATAATACCTGGAAAAGTTGCAAGGCAACTGTCCAAGCATCAGTTCCAGGGTAATTTTCGTTAGGATGAAATCTCTTACTGCAATGAATCATTACATATGGTTGCCTTTACTGCTTCTACTGATCCTCTTTCCCATGCACTCAGTGACCTCTCTGACTTTCTGAATAAATCTAATAGTGGGACTATCCAAAGATATCCTTGGAAACTTGCAATCTAGTGACACCAGAGGGATATGTTTCCAAATATTGAGACAGTTATCCCTAAGGATACTTCCTATTGCAGGCCTGGCAAGTGTGGAAGCTGCTGTGGTCTTATTTTATGCTCAAAAAATGGCCAAGAAGTGAAGGAACTGGTGCCAAAAACATGCCTTAAAAATTAGAGGATGACAGAGCTAATAATAAGTTTTCAAGCTGGTGAAAAAACAGCAGAGATTCTGTTGCTCAGTGTGATAGCTGGAATGCAGGTTGGTGAATCATGAGAAAATTTGAAAACACACCTAAAAGATTTTTCGATGTCCACCTAAATGCAGACTCTTGGTCACCAACAGCACTAAGTTTGACACACCAGGCATGAGAATTTCCCTTATTTTCTACGTAAGTCTAACTGTAGAAAAAAGTCATTTTAACTGATAAGTATACACTTGATGCAAAGCAGTTTTGTAACTTATCTAAATTTGCTCCAAGCACAAGGTTTGGTGGATCAGTAGATGGAGAGGTGAAGGGAAACTGAGGCACAGAGCAGGGATGTGATTTCTCACGAAGTCACAGGGAACGGGTGGCCAACTATTTGAACTGACCAGTTATCCATGTTATCACTTAACTAGGAACCTAATTTGAACTGATTTATTATGGAAAGTTATTTTCCAAAGTTAACATCCCTGGACTTGCATGACTTTTAACACTAATGGGGCAAAAGATGTCAAAAAAACTTGCAGCAAGATGTTGCAAGTTTAATAGAGTGCATTGAAAAGTGACACAGGCTGTGATGTCTAATCTGATTTTTCAGGCAACTTCAAAAAAAAAACCCCTTACAAAGACACAGAGCATTTGTCTCGGAGTTCCTGTCCTATGAAATACCACACTGGAGCCAAGAATATTAAATAATTCCTATGAACATGTCAAAAAGGATTGAGTTTTTGTGAAGGCGTATTTCTGTAATTTGCAAGAACAGGAAGAGGATGAATCACTTTCTGACCAAAAATAAAGCTGAAGCTTTCCTAGATTTCCACTTGTAAGAAAATTGACTTGTGCGTGGGTGCAATCTAGGATCCCTCGGACTGGTCAAGTGGCTCTTATCCTTCCCAAGTGGTCACCCCTGGGCCAATACATCTGGCTTTTTGGTCCCAAAGTTAGCGGTACACGAGGATGGTGTCCTCACGCTGTGATGTGTGAGAGCAGTCCTTAACACTGAGAAACCACTGTACAACTGGGAATCCTGAAGGTATTATTTCCATTCAGCGACTGAAGACAATGACGTTCGAAATGCATCTATACACACACAGTGCAACTCAGATCCTGTTCCAGGGGAAAGATCACAAAACAGTCTGCATATGGATACAGTGTTCTCCTTAAATATAGTTTAGATGGCTTTGTTTCAGAGCAGGGACATGACATTTCTCCTGTGCGAAAGTAACCTCTAGTAAACACATATCAGCTTTAGCCAGAGCCTGACCCACGTGTTTATTTCTAAAGTTCACACCACCACCTTCCTTCACGTTATAGACCGTGCTTGGAATCTCGTCCATGCTTAAATAGCTATTCAGGCTGAGTCAGACCTCCAGGCTTTATCTAATCAGAACACTTCATAAATAAAATTAAAAAAGGAGAAATTTAATTTAGAAAAAAGGAAGAAAAAAATTGATCACTGTGATGTCCATAGTACAAGAAAACATAATATTTAAAGAATATCTGGTATGATCTGTATTTTTAGTAATTTGACATATACAGTTTGGTCTAATAAACCCACTCTTAAATGGGCAAGCTATGCTTCCTCTGAAAATCAGAAAATTGAAACTACCTTGCAGAAGTTTATGAAAAATAGAAGCTGTTTTGACTCTGTTTCACAAGAAAAGAATTCATTGCATGAAGCTGTCAGTCACTGACATTGAGACACTCAATTTTCCTGCAAAAAAATGCACAAATGGCTTTCATTATATTTAGCTGCAGCTTTAAGAAAATTTAATCAACTTAAACTGTTTAGTCTTTTTCCCTGATGAGAATCATAAAGTCAAATTCACATTTAAACCTGTTTAAACTGAAGCCCCTGTCAGCACCTCTGTTTATATTAAATCTATCAGCATGAAATGGATTAAAATAAGAATAATGATATAATGTCTTAAGTGTATAATGTTAACATAGGTCCCAGACAGAAAAGTGGGACAGACAGGCTGAACATTGTAAATTAATTTTCAATGTGTTATATTTATAGCTGTCAACTTTCCTAAATAGTTGCTCTTGTAGCTTTTACACATTCTACTTATCCATCTGTCTCTGTTACTCAGTGTCTATCCTCCTCTGTCAGTACTTTGGCAGAAAATTGCTACTTCCCCATTTTCAGAATGGGTTGGCACACTGGATACCAAGCTCTCCCGGTACTTTCAGAAACAACAATAACAGTTACCCAGAGTGGGAAACCTGAGATACCCCACGCCCCAAAAAGGCCAGTGCTCCTCCAACTGTTCAGTAGTTATGAAATCTATAAAAACCTGAGGTAATAAAAAGGGGAAAACTGCTAGAAAATGACTGGAATTTGTGTATAACCCATCTTCTTATGAGGTTCCATCTGATCAGAAATAAACTACCCCAGAGGTCTCGAAAACTCACTCAAGACTCGGGTTTGTGTCCTTATTTCGTACTCCACTGAAACACCATAAGATTAAAAACCAAAATCCAGAAAACCCCAACAACTTTACCTTCCCCAACTCCCACTGGTAATGTGAGAGCCCTTTTTTGGGGCATTACAGTCACATTTTCAATTCTTGAGTCAGGGGCTCAGACTGTCTGGAGAGCTGCACACCCCTCAGATATGCTGGCTCTCCCCAGTGGGTCCCAGGGTTAACACCATTTCTGTTGATGTATCTGTAGCACAATGCTGCTTCTGGGCATTTCCTAAGAACTGGGTTTAGCACATCACGCAAAGCGGCCAAAAGGCCTCTTTGTGCTTGAAAAATGAGGACAGAACTATGGAAATAAATTGGCTAACTACTGTACTCCAGACACGTCCAGCTTTCGCAGTGACTTTGCAAAAAAATGTTTTGAAAGACCAGGAACACAGTTTTGTATCTATATTTACAGGATCACAGCAATATTTTCTGGAATTTGTAGCCCCGCAAAGCTCAGTATTTTATAAAGCTTGTGAAAAATGAGACTGTATACGATTTAAATAGCAGAAGTTCCTTGAAATCATGCTAAAGAAACCACAAACCTCACTTGACATACATAACAAGAAGGGTCAAACATCAGGATCCATGATATAAAAGTCCATGATTCTCACACAGTCTGTTTGTGGCAGCAAAGGATGCAATCAGTTCATCTATTTCCTTTCCTAATTAATCACTCATCCCAGAGTGTTTGCTACATTCTGATGCCTCCTCTAGTCTGAAAAGGGCTTTGCATTTCTTTATGCAGAAGGAAAATTATATTGGCCGTGGGTAAAGGGGCCTCTGAAATAGATAATATAAAGGAGAGACCAATAAACCTTATTTCTGTGTCTTAATTTTGTTTCCAGGTACATTTCTGAGAGGTGCACTTTGAACTCCATATAGTGATACTCAGAACATCACAAATATTCTATGGTTTATTAAGGCTTACATTTAAGTAACTTATCTCCCACAATATTGAAATTAAAAGAATTTTTGTCAAAGTCTTCCTAGTGTAGCAAATCAGGACAACACTTCACACTACATTTAATAATTTCAAATTGGACACCGAAAGTAAGTGGGGAACTTTTGTTATATGACCATGCTTGAGATTCTAGAAAACCTCCCATGTGAAATTGAGATAGAAATTTGAGTTATTATATGCAGATTTTAAATACTTTTAATTGATCATTAACTATGAGAACAATTTCAAACTAAAAAGAAATCTACTGGGTTTAGAAAATATCAAAACAGGCCTTTGCAAAGTTTTTTAATTGAAAAGCAAACCTGCTTGCAATGGAAAATATGTTCCATATTGATGATTTTTTTTAATATTAAAAAAAGTGAAATAATTTGACCAGCCCTGCATGTTAAAATTATTTTCACAAAATCTCTGGAAGCCTGCAAATTTACAATTTATTATTTCAAACAGACGTGTGTGTAGGCAGACACATGTGACTGTTGGTGTGTACATGCCAATTTTGGTCTGAACATGGAAATTCACTCAGATTTCAAACACGTGAACCTCTTCATGAACTAAAACCAGTATTAACTGTTATTTTCTGGATACACAGTGTTCATTATCAGTGTCTGGGAAGGTACATAGTTTGTAATGAAGATTATAATACCTCTCACGTAAGATAAATTGTGCTTGAAGTGAAACTCCCCTGCCTTTGCTTTATGTTAAAATGCCTCCCATAAACTTCTGATTGAAAATCAAAAGTTAGATCTCTGGGGCCACATAAAGTAAGAGTGGTCAAAGAATCAGTCTCAAAGAACTTTAGCACTGATGTTAAAGTGATGTATTTATGTCTGTAAGCTTTTATGCTTGTTTACAAATGACTCACTATGATTGGAGCTAACAAAAATTTCATTTTGCATTCTCTAGATACCTTCTGTTAACAAATTAAGTAGAAGTGAAGCCCAAGTAAATTACACATTTGAATAACATTAAAATGCAGCAAAGTTAAATTCACCAATAACTGCAAAAGGCTTTATTACTTCTATATTATGTTAGCAACTCCACAGCTGTTGGATCAGCCATCACACGCTCATTTGATTGACAATATTATCACTCTGATGGTTTTCTATGCTACACATACTATAATTTTGCCTTTATATTAAGAACTGGATTTGTCTTGTAGCTCCTGCTACTTTCACTTCTCTATTGACAACACATTCTCTGGAAAATTCCCATTTTCTTACACAGCCTGCCAATCTGACCACTAATGTACTTAAACTTTTTCCCTGGTCTTCAAGTAACAATTTTTTGTGCATATTAAATTCCCTTCTCAAGGGGACCAGACGTGATTCTTCAGTCAGCTACTCTTAAAACACAGAACACCACCTCCTCCACGTCCCTTCCCATTTTACTCCCTCTTTAGTCACTGCGAATCTTGGATTATTCTCCCACACCCTTCAGTGTCCATCACCTTAGTGGACTGGGCTAACAACCAACATATAAACCAGTGTAGCTCCGTGGAAGTCACTGGAACAGGAGTGATTTTACCAATGTTCCCAAATTTATAGTTCAATGTACATGGCACTTTATGCCAGCAAAACTACAGTGGAAAGAGAGAGAGACAGAGAGAGATGAAACAGAACCTTATAATATTGATTACTGTGACACAGCCACAATAATCAGTAATCTGCCACAGTTTGTGAAGTGATTTCACAAACTTGCAAAATGTCAGCAAGTTCAGTGGAGGGTTTAAAAGACAGTAGAAAGGCCCAGTGTTGAGGAAGCTGTTTTTTCCTTTTGAACCCACTGCTTATTTCCAGAAGAAGTAAATACTGCACACACTACTAACTCAAACAGCACATCCTCCACATTTGGCCACAGCATTTGCAGTACAGTTCTCAAGTCTGTTTTGTTCTCCCTTGCCTCCAATAAACAGAAAGGCAAAAAAGATAGCAAAGCAGTTAAGCTTTATGGAAGAGACGAGGAGGCGAGTCCATGCCACATCAGTGGGATCAACATTCCCCAGAGGAAAGCTGTGTCCCTTTTTCCTACGTTATCAGTTGCTAACTCATCCCTTTTAGATTCACATAGGACTTTGGTCCAGGTTTTATGCTGTGAATCTGACCTGCCGCAACTGCAATTTAGTTATCTCTATTCAGGTTTTTTTTTCTTCTTTTTCTTCAGTACAGTCTAATCTTCACTGTTTGCATTTTAATTGCTTGGCAGTGCCAAGTTGTTTTGGTTCAGTCAAACTATGGAGGTGACGTTTATCACAACCGTTTCACTGAGAACCAGTTCAGTTCTCACCAAAAAGAACTGTTATTCCCATCACTGACTTTTTGTTCTGAAAACAAGGCTACTGATTTGGCTGAAGGAAACAAAACAGCCTTTCCGGCTCTGAGATAGCTACAAGACTCTCATCTCAACAGCGCAACAGAGGGGAGGTGCCACAGAACCAAGGATATTGTAGTTTCTGGAGGACCATTTACTGATAGAGAGGATAAATCATAGTGAAAGAAAGATGCTTCCTTTTTCAAGCACTCCTTGTGGATAAGAAACTCAAAGTAACTTTCATTCATGTGTTGGCCAAACTAAGCAAGGACGAGAGGGATACTGGTATTTTTGAGAAGACAAAATAAATCAGTTCTCTGATCACCCTGTGTTACCTGTCCTGGGTCAATGACCCTGTGAGCCATCAGCAGTTTGTCTCGCTTCTTAGACTGCACATTCAGGCCCACAGCAGACTCAAAGTCACCACAGCTAATGAATCAAATACCTGGATTGCTTCAATAAATGTTGAAGAGTTTACTTCTGTTTCCTCTCACCTTAAAAAAAGGGGAAGTACATCAACTATATGCTGATCCTTACAGGTGCCTTCCCACCTGAGGTGTGCTGAGATTCGATATGTGAAGAGCTGGAGCAGGATTTGCTTGGGATCAACTGTGTTCTGCCCAAATGTACGGGGACTGAAACTGAGAAATTTTGGAACTACAGGACTCCTTGATTAACATAATGATATGCAAAGACTGTGCATCCATCTCTGAAAGGAGCAGGACCTTCTGCGGAGCAGCAGCGAACAATAGTTTAAAGCCAGCAGCTAAGGAACATCAGAAGAAACAATGTTGGAGGGGGATTAAAGGGAGGTAGCATGTAATTATCCCAGTTGGAGCTCAGCCTAGAGCTGCATTTCAAACTGCTTTTCCTTTTTCAAGAATAATTACTGTGAAAACACTTAACCAACACTGTCAAAACAGATGTCAATATTCCATTCAAAATATGTAGGAACTTTTCATTATTAAACGGGAACAACTGAGAACATCAGAAGTTACAGATTTTACATATCTCTTGTCTGTCAGTTTGTCAGCTGCAAGAAATAAAGGTAGTGCTCCAGATCCAGCTGGTTAGAAGGAAGAGGTTAAAGTCAGCTGTGGATGCAACAGTAATTTAAAAAATTTGAATAACGTGTGTTTATTCCTAAACAGAGCTCTTTGGCACCACTCAAGGCCTGGCTGTGCCCTTTGTAACAACTGAGGGAGCAGTGACTGTGTCATGGAGCAAACTGCCGGAGCTGAAAGAGGAGGACGACTTTTCACCACTGTCACTGACAGTGTTGTGCTTGACTGGACCACTGCTGTAGACTTCGAAATCCCTGATTGTGCTGAAAACCAAAGAGATGGTAGGTTAAAAGTGAGATGCTAAGTCTCTTTCAGCCTGGGAGTCAATGGCCATGCATACCACATTACAAACAGGAGGACTTTTCCGAGAAGTTAGTGTCCTCTAAGAGTTTAATAGGAACACTACAAAAGGTTTTTCATGTTCCTTTCAAGTAAAAGAGCAGTTCTGATAGCATCTACTCCTATTGAACTTTTTATTCATTCCAAACTTTCTTTTGTTCTGCAGGGTTGTTTTTTTTTCTTGGCAAACACAGGGAATTTATTTGGGTACAGCAGTACATCTTGACCAAGTATTTTGCAGTTAAAATATTTTTCTCTTTGTTGGATGGAATAAAAAACCCCGCTGAGGCATTTCGCTATCCTGAAATTATTTCTACCATCTTGAAAGTTCTTCTATGCCAGGATAGTAAATAAAACATAATGGATTTAGGGCATAGAAGGGAAGATGTATTTTTTTTTTTTGAAAAAGCAATGAGGTAAACATTAGTCACAGCAAGTAGGAAGCAAAATTTATCATAAACATCACCAGTGTCTATGTGTCTAAAATGATTGGTGTTTTATACTTACAAGTAACCATATGAATAGACCATTTCTGACCCACCTACTAGTGGGCTGACACAAAGCTGTTTGTAAAGGGATAGTTCAAAACTTAGGTCAAAGCTGCACTAGTGGAAACTTCTTGTCATCAACGGAGCTTGCCCCAGTACAAATTTGGCTTTAGAATTCTGAGTTTTTCCAGAATCAGTTTTCCAAACAGAACTAAATGAAAGAGCTGAATGCATAGTGAACCCTTGGAAAGCTGTCTTGATTATTAAAAGCTGAAACCAGAGAAGCAGCCTTTAGAATTAATGTAATACTGATCCAAAGGCAATTAATTTTAACTTTGGATGAATGAGCACTAAATTTGCCAGACTTTAAAAGCTTGCCTTCTCCCATCCTGCCTGCTTTCCTCTATGTAACTGACACCACACAATTTGTCTCACACGAAAGCCTGGATGGATATTATTGCACATTAGAGGAAGTTTTACAGTTTTCTATCTATGACAGAAAAGAGAACAGATCTTCTTTGGCCTGCTCAGAATGAAATATGGCTCTTTCGAACTGCTGGATTCTGAATTTCGTGACTCAAGAAGTCTCTAGCTCATTTTAGTGCTCAAACTTCTTGCCCATGATGAATGGATTTTTAAACCTTAAACTTCCTTCCTACATCATTAGAAAGTTCCTTTTAAATCACCAGGTGACTCAGGTATGAGTTCTGCATGCAAAAGAAGGAGCTGCCTTGCTAAAAGGAGCAGCAGGAGCAGCTCCTGTGGGGAACTGAGGGCAAAAATGCAGCTCCCCAGCCCCACAGTGCCCGAGCACAGCCAACCTGGCAGTGCCAGTGGCAGCCTCAACAGCATCTCCACATCTTCAGGAAAGATGCTGGGGATAGGCAGGGCTGAGGTTTAGGCAGGAACGTAAATCAGCCACGAGGATCGGGCCCGGTGCTGGTACCCAAGGTCAGCCACAGCCCAGGGAGTTCCAGGCAGGCCAAAGCCACGAGGCAGGACCGAGGTCAGGCCAGGAAATCGGTCCATGGGCAGAGGCTGGATCAGTGGAATGCATGGCTGGACACACACAGGCAAGGCAGGGATGCACGGGCAGTCCTATAGCACAGGGCACGAAGGGAAGGCTCCGGGCTCAGCCGGAATGTGTGTCCTGGGCTCCTGGGGGAGTTGGGTGCTGGGGCTGGAGGCCCCAGGGAGGCTGCTCAGGGCTGTTCAGACTCTCAGTGCCCTGGGGCCCTGGCAGGATCAAAGGCTCACCACTGAGGGAAGCCAGGATTAAGGTATCTGGAAAGAGAAGAGCTACACGTGATCCAGAAAAGTACTCAGTTCATTCTTGAAGCTAAATATGGGCTTTAAAGCAATCCTAAACTAGATTTCAATGAGGAGGTATATTCTAGTTGCCTAAGCATAGGCTTCATTTTATACAAAAGAAAGTAATGATTAAAGTGCAGTAATTTCCCTCATCCCTGCTCCAAAAGCAAGGTTAGCTTTACACATCGAGGTACTTTCTTCTAGAATGTAGAAATGTCCATATTAACCTTGCCTTTACCCTGTTTTGGCAAAAGGCAAAAATTCTTTTGAAACATTTGATGAGCAATTTTAGCGAATCACCAAGTGGCACTACCCACAGGCATGTCAGTGAGTATATTTGTAAGCATTGTTAAATTGCTCCAAGTATATCTGAACACTTCCTAAATTTTTATCTGACTACTAAAAAAAGAAGAATCAATAACCACTTCCTTCTGCTGCCAGATTAAAACACTTAGCAAGCTTTAACTCCTTTTAGTTCAATTCTAAGCCAGTACAATTCAGCTGTTCCAGTGACTCTTGATTTGCTAGCTTGTAGCCTTGCAATTTTCAAGATCAGGAACAGCTGGAGGCCAGGCAGGCCCCAGTTCTTGAAACATGGGCACAGTTCCTTTCTCTTATCAGTTTGCAAATGCATCATGCAAATGAGATAACGAAAATCAAAATATAGGATGAGTAAGAGCTAGGGTTGTGAAGGTTATTTTGGGTCTTTGTTTCACTTGAGGGTGGCAGCTGTAAGAGGCATGGTCAATACCTGTTGATAAAAGCTGACTTTTTACATACTGTTTTTATAGAAAATTCTTTTTCTTTACACAGAATATAAAAAGAAGGGATATTATTGTACTAGCCTCACATAAGATAAACTTTTTATACCTTCATTTCCTTAAATAATTGACCGACTTTTTTTTCATTTAACTGCTGCTTTTTTCCACTCAGTGAGAATAGAATTCAACTGACATTAAAGTGAAAAATTGTGTGCGAAAGAATATTATAGACCAGGTTAGTGACTCTACTCAGTGATACTATTTTTATATTGTAGTTAATCACTTCTGAAAAAATACACCTGCTTTCTTCTTCTTCTTACTCATGTGACTATCAATATTAGCAGTTACAATGGGTAAAATTCTAAAATTTCTCTATCTGAACACCAGAAAGACATAATCCTGAAAAGGTTTCAGTCTAATATTGTTTGATATGCTGACACTGGTCTTTATATGACCTGGCATCAAGCTTGCTCTCACTGAAATCTGTAGCAGACAATCTTTAAAAGTCCTGGGACACACAATACTTATATTGTATCCAGACTAAAAGTGTGAAAGTCAGTTATTTAACTTAATCACAGTGTAAGGTCTTCCTTGTTTAATCCCTTTTACCAGTTGCTAAATTAAGTAAAATTAAAAATAATGAAAACAGAAATCTTGATCGAGTAGTACTGACAAATCCAGTTACTAAATACTTAAGTACTTAAGGAACTTAAGGGATCGTTATAGGGAGTAAATATTAGGAAGGATTTCACTCTTCTCAGTTATCTGCTAAGGACTGTTCTCAGTACATTTGGTTCTCCAGTTGGCTCCTCTGCGGCCACAGAGATAGCAGTTAATTGCTTCACTTGATTAGAATTCACAGCTGCATCTGCAGCAAGAAGGCTCCTTCTGAAATTAACTGAGCTATCAATCAACAGAATAATTTGCTAGAGTGAAAAGCAACTAGTCAGCTGTGCACTTATCAACAAAACCAGCAAAGTTTCTCTGGGAAAACTCCTAATGTTTGATAAAACAATCATATGCTTCTCTCCAGCCTTAAACATCAATATAAATCATTGCCTTCTGCACTCTAACTGTTCTCAACGCTTTTGCCAGCTTTCTTTTCTGTGTGCTACCGAGTTTACAGAAGAAATCTTTACAGGTTTCTCCAGTGTATTTTAACGTGCAGCATCAATCACATGCAAGGCGTACAGGGCCTCATGAAACTTTCTGATTCCATTTCTGAATGACCTGCTCAAAAGAACTTTATCTGTGCTGATGTTCTCTTCAGAAATTTGGCAAACCTGAAGTTAACAAGGACCTTGCTACATGTCTTACAGTAACTACTAATAAAGTTCAGGTTCCCAAGAAAGCAAGCATAAAAAATTACCTGTTCTGAATATTTTGGAAGAAAAAGGTTATGTGAAACGACTTACTGCACTAATTGTTTTAGCCATTACAGCCCATGGTGTACTTTGAGATTTTGGTATCTCCTGCCAGACAGCACACGTAGTCATTGAGGCCAAAGTTATTTTTTAAGAGGAAATTCAAGCTTTTTGCTGCTCTAGGAAGCCTTGGATCTAACTACGTAGGCTATGGTAACTCCTTCAGTTCAAATCACAGCCTTCAAGTAAATGTTCATCAATTTTGCCTAGTTTGTATTTGTTAATTTTGAACTAAGCTTGTTGATGCTTAATTATGATCACTGACAGACTTTTCTCCTCCCTCAACCTGTGCACAGAAAAGAGGAGTAAAACTCTTTTCTACAGAAAACTAGGCACTCATTGCCTCTTATGTAACTTTCTGACCTTGGTGCTGTAAGAGCAAATGCAGTAACATTTGTCATGCTTGTGTTTCTGCTTATTTTCTAAAAACCATGCTTGTAATGGCTGCTATTCTCTGGACTATGCCCAGCAGGTAATATTCGTATAGGCTCTATTTCTGTGGTACTTGCATATAGAGGATCAGCTGACCTGTGCACTAGGTCTTTGGAAAGTGATGTCTGAAGCCAGTTTGCTGAAACTGTTTATCAAGCCCACAGACCTGATAGAATACTTGCAACACAGAATCCATGCTGGGAGCTCTTCCCTCACATACCACAGTCTCACATTTATAGCTTTACTATCAATTTAAACCTTAAACTGATATTATTCAAATACCTGTAAGTATTAAACTGCTAGATTCATTAGTAAAAGAACAAATTCTTACATATTTGCAAATGCTTTTGTCTAGTTTTATTTGATGACTCAGTGGGATTACTAATGTTTTCTATTTATGCACTGTGAAGGTATCCAGGACTTTGCACAAGAAAAAATGCTGATATTCAAGTGTCTTAAAATGACTGAATTGTGCCATTCAGTAATATGTCAATAATTTCTCCATGTCTAACTGCATAAATATTAGGCATGAGTTCAAGATTTTCCAGCAGAGCAGGAGTTTGTCCAACATGATGCAGAGATTTCCTGGTGTCTAGTATGTGGTTGGCAAGTGGACAGATGAAATCCCTGCAACAGAGACAGAATTTTCCCTATATCCCCTAAGTCTCAGGAGCTGCAGGTTCAGCCACAACTTATTCAGCAGGAGCATTATTGCCCTTCGAACTTCCGGAAGGGGAGGCATTTTATTAACTGCAATTAGAAGAGAGTTAAGCCAGAGATGAGCACGTTATAAACCTCCCAAGTGTCTTTATGTAAATAACTTAGGCATTTTTATGTCCCAGTCATATTTTATACATTATTTCTTGGCGTTGCAAAGCACTTCCTACCACACAAACGAATGCATACAATGCCACGACGAGTATGCTTCTTACAAGTCATGACTGTCAATTAAGAACGAAAGATTAGTCATCAGATTAATTTGCTATAGCAATTACAACTTTTAGTGTGCTAGAGGTCGTTGTCTACAGCAGTGACCTCCTTCAGGGACTTCATGATGGAATTTAGAGTTCACAAAATAGACACTGCTAGAACACTGAAATGCTGAAGCGCTTGTGCTTCGAGGAAATAGGAAAATGGAAATGTAATTTACTTTTTCAGTGAAAGATTAACACCATATTTCCAGCAGCTGAGAAGTGGGGCATCCTACAGGCAAATTTCAGTATTATCAGCTCATTCCAAGACACAGCAATAAAACCGGACTGCATTAAATGGGTTTAAGGCGGAGAGCAAGGTCAGCCTCATAGTTAAGATTATCAAGAAGCAAAACCAACCCAAGGGAAAATCTCGGCTCAGTCTATTTTTTACTAATATTTGTATGTTTCAAACTAGTCCATTAATTCTTTCGAACAAACTAATCGGATGATGTTATGAAATACAAAGTTATTTTAGTTTTCTAAATTGCCTTCTGATCTGTCTTCTCTGCCACAGGGCAAAAGGTTTTGGTGTTACTATTCTCAGAAATATTATAGTATTATAATAGTATAATAGTATTCTAGTTAAAGCAGACTTGGAATAACTGGGTTCAAGGCAGATATTATAATTAGAAAGCTGCATATGCATAAGCCTAATATTTTAGGACTGAAAATACGCACCTCAATGTGCTCAAAATGTATTTTCTGAGGTAAGAGAACCAAAACAAATAAATGTGCTCTTTACAGGGCAACTGTAGCACCAGCAAACTGATTTTAATGTTACTGCAAACTGTATGTGCTGCATGTTTCAACATTCCCTCTAAAGTTAGAAGTATTTCCAAGAAGCTACCCGATAGAGGGAAACACTGCAGCAGCTCTGAGCTGACAGGACAGGAATGACTTCAGAAAACATGCTGTGCTATGAATTCATTATGATCAGACAGCCCACCAGCCTCTTTATGTGCTTTGCTGCACTACTGATATAAATTTTACTCCTTGGTGTTTTTTAGAATCAGGAATTTTAACTAAAATCAATTAAAAAATACAGCATTGAATAAAACACTATGATTGTTGCCTATAGCTCTGTCTAGATGTTCATCAGGTTAAAAGCAGTTGTTTGGGGTTTTAACTCTCATGGATTTGATTTGCATTCATTTTATCCTCTGTTCCTTCACTAATTAAAGTTTTAGGAATGCTTTTTGGGAGCTCTGATCCAGCATCTCTGAGTGCAGTGCAAGTAAGCTTCCTGTATGGGTACTGACCCATAACTGTGAACAGATGTGCTGCTTTGAGACAGACAGAGGTTACAGATGTTCTGCTGCCAGAAAAGAAATGCTGTTATTTCGGCGAAGCAAGAGGAACTCAGAGCACCTTGACCCATCCAAGGAACACCTTACCCTTTGCTTTACTGTTCTGCCAGGTTTTTCTTCTTTTCATATAATGTCACTGATGAAGCTTTAATGTGTGGGAGACAAGGCTATTGCTGTTTATCAAGCGCTTTGAAATGTCCAAATGCATTGCCAGAACTGGGAAACACAAGTTTTATTGAACTGACTCTGCAGTGAACTCTCTACACCAGGGTATTTTTACTTCCCCCTCTCCAGCCCCCCCAGCTGGTTTTCTAATAAGGCAGCAGCTGACTCAGCAGATATGCCCCGCTCTTTTCATTATCATTTTAAGAAGCTTAGAGGACAGGGATGCTGTATAAAGCAGCTTTTTCAGTAAAGGAAAGTGACGGTTTCAGGGGGAAGAATGTCTTAAAAAATTACTTTTTAGTAGCTTTGACTTGCATTGCTTCTAATCTAGTTCCTCCTTCACACTGAGGAGACAACAATGATAGCACAGAGGGGCAGAAGGAGGATTAAGGGGTGACCCTTTCTGTTACTCACAGCTAGTATTCCCATGGATATTCCTTGTGAATACTGATTTTTAAGCCTACACAAATTCTGAACTCAGTTCTAGACCAAGAAAGTTTTGGGAAGATTTTTAAGATGGGGTCAGTCTGCTAGAAACAACAAACCTTGACAAGAGAAAACATCCATTGGAATGAAACTAAAAATGCTTTTTGTGATTCCAAAGCATCAATGCAAGCACCACAGCATTTCTTTTAAAGCTGAAAATTAGAAATAAAAAAAAAGTGCCACTTTTTTTTTCTTACCTGTTTCAAATACGTGTAAAGGCTTCTGCTTCTATGTCTATGAAGATTAAAAAGAGCATAAGCTAAAAAGTTCTGCAAGAAAATTAATCTTCTGTTGTCTGTCTAAAGTACTTTGGGATACATCTGGTAACCTAAGCAGTTCTACTCCATTTTTTATTGTCGAGTTCTACATTTATCTTTGCTCACTTTCAGAGAAAATAATTAAGCTATGTTTACAAAGTGGCACAATAACAGATTATTCTAGAAGGAGAGCGATTTCCTTTCCAGAGAATACCGCACAATTGATTATCAGCCTGCATTAAAGCACTGAATACAGAGGGTTTAATGATAAATCCTTATAAAATCATTTAAGTTCTATGGTTAAAAATTCAACTTTAAAAATAATTATTAGACGAAATAAATAAAAATGATCGGCAACTAAAGGACATCAGTACATGTTAGTACATGTTAGCATTTAATTGAGTGAAACACTCATTTGAGGAAAAGCAATTCTGCTCACCAGCTATGGATGATTGCTTCACAGAGGTTGCAGAACAGCATGGATTATGTGGGGGGAAAATATATCTGCAAGTCCATGCCATTAAGAACACGAGGATTCTTAAACTGCAAGTGCTGACATATGAGCAACTTCACAAACTAGTAAGCTCAAGCAAGAGGCAGACTATCAAGCTTTCTGATAAAGCACTAGAGCTGCACTGCCTCAACTCCTGCCTCCCTTGCTGCCACCACTGCAGCGTATCCATCAGCTCAGAGATTGCATCCACCTGCAGCCAACAGGAGCCTCACCTTGGGAATTGGTGTTCTTCCCTAAGAGTTCTGCACACAGGGAAAGTGTGCTCTGACAAAGCGGAATGCACTTAGTGGAGGTGGCTCTGCAGCCCCCTGCTTCATTTGTAAAGCTCGTGTAAGTTTGGTTACACAGCTCCTCGGGTGAGCACTTCATTCAGCTTATGAATGGGTTTGCGTTTACAGGGGAAACTTGTTATAAACCAGCTCCATCTTGCCTGGCAGAATAGAATTTGTAAATCAGGAGAGTGTTAAAATAAGGGTCTGTCCTTATCATTGAAATAGGCACTGAATGCACACAAACAGGAATTAGAAGGAAAAAAAGAGCCATTTTAGCCAGTTAATTGAGAACGGCTATTGTTTGTGGTTACCAGGTGGTGTGGTACTTCTACAGACAACTGTAATAACAATTGAAGGTGTATGCTCTTCAGCACTGATATAAAACTGAAATCCTGTGCCTGTGCTAAACGTCACTGATTAAATTTTTATTGTTTTAATTGATACTATTTTATGATATTCATTATTAATGATTTATGCATATGCCTCAGAATCTCCATACAAGGCGAATAAGATCTGAGATTTTCTCAAATTTGCAAAGTTCATATAGCTACATGATGGTTGTATTTTTATCTTCAATCCTGAAAAGCATCACAGTCAAGTTTCATTTGGGAAATTTAATTGAATTTTTAAAATTTGTTTGCATCTCAGATCAGTGTAGAAAGAAACAATAGAAACCAACGACTGTAATGAGATGAAGAAAGAAACTGTGGCTGCAGAACTCTCCAGATGCACCCAGCTGTTATTAGGGATTTTCTAATCCTGCAATCAGTCCTTAGTCTCAGAGAACTAAACAGTTTTCTGACTGCAGAACTATGAGGTTTGTTGATTATGTCTTTGAACTCAGATAGTCCAAGTACATAACAGCTGTTTTTCACAAAGAAATCAGGCTTACTAAAAACAGCAGCATAAAGAGACCTGATGGTTTCTGGTAACACCGCTAATGCATGTAGCCTCATTAACCAAGCAGAACCATTGTAAGCCACTAGATTAAATAAAGTATGCTTTATGGGAAAGATAGACTATTCTAACTGAAGCTGGTTTATATTCTCTTTAACTTGTCTTAATTGCAATCAAAATAATAACATAAATTGCTAATCATATCGTTTCGGATTTATAAAGCATCACAGAAGTAAGAACAACTCTGCAGCTACAGAGACATGTAAGTATTTCTAAACTACAGAGATAGAAAGGAGGCTAAAGACAACTATCAAATGAACATGGAGCAGTTCAGCTCTGTGCTGCCAGTGAAAGTCCTCTGTGTCTCTGAAATTTATTTATCCCTTTAAGGTGACCTGTGACCAATGTGTTACCCCCTGTTATTCCTGAGTACATGGCAGGGTCTAATCAAAAGCTGGCACTAATATGTGAAGAAATGTACCAGTGCAGTGTGAGGAAGAGTAGTGCTTTGCTGATTATGGGTAAGGAGTGAAGCCATGAGTCTCAGAATTGACTATTATGGGTGGGAAAAATTTGTTGGTGTCATCTAGCTCTCCAACCTTGAAAAAGCCATGTCCTCAGTCATATGTAGAGTCAGCTTGTAAATACATTTCCATATTCCATGTCTAAGCTAAACACAAAGTGCTATGAGACCAAAAGTGTTTGTCATGTACATTCATGTACAATTAATTATTATTCTGCTCCTGTTAATCTTGCTTGTTAATTCATGATGATATCCTATGAATACAGTAATTTAGCAACTGTTGCATTCCTTGAATATAATTACTTGATTTAGAAAAGTGAATGATAATTTGAGCGTAGGTAAAGTTCAGCAGCTCAGAGCAAGCACAGAGCTCTGCTAGCTCGGCTGCCCTGGCTCTCTGGGCATCAGCAGCTGGGAGACAAACGTCTGCTGTCACTCCAAGAACTGTTACTGGCAAGACTGGCCTTGCACTCCAAGGATTGATTTGTGCCATGTACAGAGGGCATCCTTCAGTGTCTGAACTAGATCAACTCCTCCCATGTACACAGAGCTTGTTTTGAGGACTATTCAGTACTTTTCTGGGGCTACTATTTTATACACAATATAGTAAAAATGGCTATAAATCAAGGTGAGAGATGAAGGAAAGTAACCAGAAGTGGTAAGGGAAGCATCTTTCCCTCTAAGTACACAGTTTCTGAGTCAGTTAGCAGATATCATGTTATCATATCCCTCACCCAACTACACCCAGGACTGAGGCTGGAAGCTCCTCAGCAGAACCACACACACAGAGTTGTAAACTCTGCCTGCTTTCAGGACTGACTTCCTAGATACCTTGGTAAGAGGAACTGAAAGGCTAAGGTGGTTATTTCCATGCCCATTAGGATTTAGACTGGTAGCTCATGTAGACTGGCAATGCCAGCTCAGAAAATGTGAAAAAATGTTTCAGAGACTGGGTGCCAGTTCACACAAACATTATTTTAAGTCCACTGTGAGCTGTTAGCCTCCTCTATACTACACAAGTATCAAATACTAGGACCA
Source organism: Rhagologus leucostigma (assembly GCA_013397725.1). Classification (NCBI taxonomy): domain Eukaryota; kingdom Metazoa; phylum Chordata; class Aves; order Passeriformes; genus Rhagologus; species Rhagologus leucostigma. Next base: position 441,398 of record VZTD01003481.1, read on the forward strand.
GACTAAATCGCTGTTTAGAAGATGACAGGTAGGATATCGACAGATTTCTCTTTCTTAAAAGGAAAAATTAATTAAGAACCACAGCGTACTCTTTCTCAAAAGCATATTCAAACTGAAGATTTACCTTTTCAGTGGTAACTCTCTTAATGCTTTGGTACAGTCTAATAATTTGATGACCACCTGGATTAAGATTCTTCCACTTCATACTGATTTAAACTGGAGTTCAATATCTGGATCTGTGCCATGTTGCTCTCATGTTCATTAAAGGTCTGTGAGGGAGACACCATCCCCCTCACCATCATCCTCAAAATCTTCATCTTCATTATCCTTCTGCCTTGTAGTGGGCTCAAGTGAGCAGTGTCATTCCTTAATTTGATGTTTTCTGCTTTATTTTGCAGCGCAGTATGGCCAGAATCAGTACAGATGTTGCCACCAGTGGTGGCACCCACTCCAAAGAGTAACTCTTCCCACAGCAAAAAGTAACCAGTCTTACATTAGAACAATTGTAATACAGCTGACTGTCCATTATCCACTGAAATGGGAACTAGGAGAGTAAAGGGAAAGACATGGCTGAGATGGTTACCAGACTGCACGGTGCACAGAGAGCTGTGTGGAGCCAGGCAAGACCCACCAGGATAACGGTGAGCTGCAGGTAACTAATCCCCGCAGAGGGAACACTTTCTGCACATCAGTGCTCACTGCTCTTGGCTGTAGAAGGAACCAGCGGCTGTGGCAAAGCACCGGCCCTCTTGTGGACCCATGTCTGCCCCATGAAAAAAACTTCTTGGGCCCCAGAATGTTGGGGAGAGTGCACGGATGGCCAGGCAGCTCTCCTGGGGTGTCCCTCAGGCTCAGCACTGGTTGGGTTACACTCAGAGCAGCTCCCTGCAGACTCGTGCATCGGTTTCTGCTGGGCTGGAAGTTACACTTTATTTTTAAACATCTGTAAAGCACAAACCTTCAGCTTCCTGCTTATGAAACTGCCCACTGCAGTCTACAAAGGTTTTGCATTCAAAACAATTACACATTTAATAAATGATCTAAATGTCATCCTATAAATTAAGAGGGCGCTCAGCAAAGCTCATTTGTTCCCATGTTTCTGGTCAGTTATTTAGCTATAGTTTTGCAACAAGAAGATAGAATGAAATTCCATAGCCGCACTGCATTAGAAATGCTGTCAAGACTGGCTCAAGATTACTGATTCTGCTTCAGTTGGAATTTGTACAAGTAACATTATCTAAAGAAGAACCATATGAGCGCAAATTGAGAAGCACAGAACGAAAACTATTAAAGTCTACCTAGGAGCAAAGTATTTAAGAAAAAAAAAAGATGAGACATTCAGCAATCCATGTGAATACGTGAACATCTAAGATACCCAACGAGCAACCCAAATTCCCCCAACTTCTCTTTATCAAGCCCTAGTAACAGTCATAATATCTTCAGAGCATCTCATTCAATTATAGATCCACAATGAGTTACTTTCCCTTGATAATGCTGCATCTATTAATTTATAATTTATTAAAGAGGACTGATGCTTGAGAACAACAGAATGTGCCAATTTTCCAGAGTAAAAAGTGGCATATGCAAAAAGGATTTATTACTCAAATAACGCTATCAAAATGTATTATCTTATCTTAGCACAGGCAGTTATTACTTGATATATACCAAATCTGCCTCTATGAATGCTATTTAGATTAGAAGTATGAGCGGTTTAGTATGAAGAGGGTCTCAGACAATGAATTATCTTTATCTGCAAATATTTACTTTTGAGTTTTGCTTGCTTAAATGCTGGACAGTATTGGTGCTCAGCATTAACACTGCTCACTGTACAATGCTCCTGCACGTTCCATAAAATACAACAAAAAAAAGACATAGGGATGAACAGTCACAGCCTAACATATGGCAGCAACTCGAGCAGTGAACCGAAGCAACAGTAAACCAGAAAAGGAAAGATAATATTGGACAATGCTTTCCTCAGCTAAGAAATTATGGGCCTTGTAGTTACAGCACAAGTGGAGGAGACAGGAAATCTGGGATTTATTCTGGGATCTGTCACAGATTTCCTGCATGGCTTTAAAAAGTCCTGTGGGGTTAACTTCAGCCATGGGGCTTTCGTTCCTTGAGAGCAGCTTGCACCCATATCTCAACCCTCCTTTACAGTGTGAACTAATTAACACAAAGGGAGGGCGTTACTGGCACGACTTTTGTACGTAAGGAACAGCAGAGTCAGATCCAAAGCAGGCGAAACAGTACAATCAAAAGCAGCCTGGGCAATAATAGTCCAAACACCAAGGCAGGCAACCTCCCCCTCCCCAGGAGCTGGCAGGGAAGGAATAAAAAGAATGAGCACTCCAGCCATTGAGAGGGCAGTTGTTACACTGGTGGAAGCAGGAAACAGAAAGTTATCTCCACTGGAAGCCAAGACTTCATTTCTCCACTTTCTTACAAGCATAAAAACTAAAGGGGGACATACAGGGTTTGTCATTTCTTGAACTACACCTCCTTTTCAGTTTTCACACACAGTACACTCTCCTCATGAAATCCAGCTTCCAGTGGTGGGAAACCAAGACACTTATGCCTCTAAAATACACCCTCACATGCTCAACTAAGTTAGCCCAGAGTTTTCAGTTACAGAAAGTAGTATGATCATTTCAACAGGTCAGTTTTATTTCTCAGGCCTGTGGGGCTTAACGTCTCAAATTTGAAGAAAAACAGAATAAATCCTACTTGTTCCTGTTGGGAGCTCATACCCTTTTGGGTTCTTTCGGCTGGAGAGATGGTTCCTCTCATTCTGTGAGGAGTACCCCAAAATTAAGATAAATAATCCACAATAAACCATTTTATGTTTTAGGTCACTTGCCTGGTGCTCTCAGATGGTCCGTCTTCATCCCCTCTGTTCTGAGCTATTTTGTTTCTACTCAGTGTTGCTACCTGCAAGGGAAATAAAACCTCCAGAAGACAGCTCAATGATGCTTAAGTTCAGTTAACAAGGTTCTGGAACAAGGCATTAACCAATTGAATTTCCTACCCTCTAGCCAATAGGGTAATTAAATCACAGCAGGTGTTTCTACTTGCTTCATGATGTTAATAGATGCTTGGATGCTAACAGAGTTTGTAATGAATTTTCAAATTTGGTTATTTACGGAAAATGCAGTCTAGAAAAGTCTTATTTTGAATTTAATCTGTGTGAAGAATTTATCAAACTTCTGTAGTGATTTATTTTAGTATGTGCATCAAATCTTAAACTGAAGAATGACTTGTTTGAACTTTTATTTTCAGAGAAAGATAAAACTGGAGTTGGACACTTGGGTCATAAAATATTGCATCCCAATACCTTAAATCACCCTCAAAAATGAAAGATGTGGCAACATAGAGCTGCATCCATGTAACCCTAAATCACAACTTTTGTTAAACTGTATTTATAGACAATTGTGTGATTAAATTTCTAGGAGACCTGAAACCACACTTAACCACTGAAAACGAGGCATCTGGTTTCTCAAAGATACCCAGCATTGCTCTCATTCGGATCTGCTGGGCAATTGTGAGAAACCAATCACTTATCTGAAATTCTAACTGGAAACAAGTGACTAGTGATCTTATTCAGTCCCGTAAGCAGCACAACTCTAGAAATAAAACAGGAAGCAGGATAACAGCTTGTGTCCTGAGCTTCAGGCTCAGCTTTGAAATCAGATTTGATTAGAGACGTAAATGCAAACCTTAAAATCAAAGCTTTATAACAAAACAAAAGGTTCAGGGCCACAGGTTGCTTTTGTCCACTGTAAGTCTTCTCCTGGTATGAAGGCAAACCACATCCCTACAATGTGATTTGCAAATTCTTGCACTGCATTGAAATGGTTGTATCTGTCTGCTCACACTCATCCTCTCTTCCTCCTCAGCCCCATGTGCAACTTCACCTTCCAACCAGCTTGCAGGAAGCAGAGCCACTGAGCAGATTCCAACATCATGCCAAACAAATGAACCTTCTCCCAGTTTAGGGCCAGTTATCAGCCCTATTCCTCTTAACTAGCACCTACACTGACCTATAAGAATATTCCCAGTAACAGACAGGTCTAATTATCCATCAGAAGACACTGAGCATTCCACAGATCCTAAAGAGGTACAGCACTGGACCACACCAAAATAACTGACAGTGGGCTTTTCCCTTCCTAAGGGCTCTAAGGACACTAGAACAAAAATATTCTGGACATAATTTTTCTGTTTAAATCCACAATGACTCTAAAGAGGTTGACAGTGAAAAGATTTCTGACCTAAGGTATAAAACCAACATCTTTTTTAAAGTCTACAGGTTTAAGTTCTATCATTCTTGGACGTAGCACAGACCATGCAAATATCTGTCCTAGTAAAATGCATCTGATTGCCACTTATTGTTCCAATTATTTTTTCCTCTGACGCTGTATCAGAATCTTTAAGAATCTTCTTAGAAAGTTGAAAAGTTAAGTTTATGGTAAAAATCTCTTCTATGGAGGAGTCTAATATGCAAGACAGTCAAATCTCTAGAAAAAGTAAAGATCATGAATTATTTCTTCTGTATGAGATGCATTTTGTGTAAGTTTTTATTTTCTCTTTTCCAGAATTTGCATCCATCTATCTACACAAACCTCGTTCACCTGTACCCACATTTTCTAGCACGAGCTTTGTCCCTGTTCTTGAGTGTGTGTTAAATGCAGTTGTAAATTACCTGGGGCTGCTCTTATTGGCCTACAACAAGTGGAGTTCACCCACTCGCACACCTTCGGGGCTTAGCTATTCCCCCTGATATGGGACACCACAGTGCTTCTCCTTCAGAGCAAACAATTCCTGCCCACATTGCACTGTTTCCCAGGAACATCAAAACCAGGTTCCAATTTGGAAACACAAAATGAGAGAGGCTTTTCACATCTTCATTTGAGATTAGAAAAACAAAAAGTCTTTACCTCATTGTAGTTCTAGTAATGACTCAAAAATTTGAAACCAAACATTCAGTGCTGTTCTTTTATAGCTGTGGTCTGTCTAAAGCATCTTGGGAAGGCTTCCCTACACTGTGCTAATAGCAACAATAGAAAAGCCTCCCAGTTATGATTGTATCAAATTTGGGGCATGTCTTTTTTTACTGTGTTTGTGTAACATACAGCACAATGGACCTCTAATTCTGGCACATTTCTGAGAATACAGGACAACAAAAACACAAAAGAGAGGCCGAAGGTGATGCTGCAATTATGACTGGGTTGTTCTAAGCACGGGTATGAAGCTCAACTCATCCAGAAGGGATTAGCAGACCAGATTGTTTACCATATAAGAGAAAAATGCAGAGAGATTTTAACAAATATTTTTTCATGCTGTTACTGCATTTTGACAACAACGTAATTTTGTTAAAATATCATAAGAATAGTTTATTACCTCAGAGCATTCCTTCAAAATCTAAACTGAGTTCCACAGAACTGTTCCAGATAATTGACATCAGAACAGTGTCCATCTGTTGTTCTTCCTAGAAAACCGGTACCTCAGAAATGAACTAAAATTACAATCACAAACATCAAAAATAAAATTCTCCTCCAAAAGAGGAAAATGTGTGAGCTAAAGACAACACAAGCAATAACTGGATAATATGCTTTACCACCAGTCCTGTCTAAATTACAGTACTGTGACTGTTTTCTTATATGTTACATTTCCAGATATTTTTATGTTATAGTAGACGGAACCTTTAAAATATTTTTTAGGTTTTTTTTTCATTTACTATGTCTTTATTGCCATGAAACAGGCCCTCAGCCAGAGTAGATTCTTGTATATCATAAACTTCAACAGGGGTTTGTCATTTTTCACCAGCATCTTACACTCAGCATTTAGGAAATTACTGAAAATCTTACATATCTCTTCTAGGAGGCAGAGGAAGCATAATTATCCCTTTCTAATTATTGCACTTTGGCTTCCTTGGATTATTTGTTTAGCATGAAGATTTGTTTATGTTCACTGATACTTTGGTTAAGTTTATTCTTCCTTTATTTTAATTTTATGTTCCAAGGATATTTTACTGAACACTCACTGTAAGACCTTCAACTGTGGCCACCCACATCCTGAAATTTTCTCTCTACCCAATCCTGCCTTATGTCATAACACAGTAAAAAAAAAAATATATATATTTACAAAACAAATTTCTTCCAGCAAAATATACCTAGTATTTTGTATGTTATTTTAAAAAGCTTGTGTAGCACTGCACAGTGTGTGTGTGTACATAAACATGTGCACTTGCTAACCCCCCTATGAACATGCACAGAGCTATTGTTGAAAATTTTCATTAAAACTTTGTAAAGGAAGTCCATCTGCCACAGCTCAGGATGTCCTGTTTCTGTGAGGGGCTTCAGCTATTGCTTGGCCGTTTTCTCACTGAAAATATAAGTAGGAGACTTGAGGGCATTTAATCTACTATTAAAACAAACTGATTTGGAAAGGGTGTTTTGAAGAGTTTTCCTCACCAGCTGGGAACTGTGAGGCATGGACACCTCCTCAGTTTTGTGTCCTCTCTACTTGTGTCATCAGTGGGAAGGATGGGAGGAAAAATTCTTTCTGTAAGGAGGGGATGTAATCTGGTCATTGAGATGAGATAATCTCAAAATACAGCTGTTGTTCCCAAGCAATATCTGTGCCCTGCTGGTCTTTCAAGGCAAACCATAGCAGGGCCCAGCCAGGCTTTGTGGGCTCCTGGCAGTGGGGTGGGCTGGAGCTCTTGCTCTGCCCTGTCTGGCTTCTGAGTGCCCCGGTCCCTCAGCACAGGTGGCCTCCCTGGCAGAGGGAAGGAACAGAGACCTTGGCTTTTAAAGTACTGAGGACACAATTTTGGGTTAGTATGTGCTCATAGTATATATGTGCTTGCTTTAAGAGATTGATTGCTTTGCAAGAGGATGGAGGCAGCTCTGTGGCTAGTCGGGATTCTGATTCTATTTTGAATTACTGAAAGAAAACCCCAAAAGTTCAAACCTCAGGAAAATTCTTTCATGATTCATTGGGTGTATTTGTTTTACTTTAGCACTCCTCTCCAAAATGTTCAGCTTTAATTTTACAGTTGATCAGTCTGCAGGAAGTCCCAAATCTTATTTCCACTAAACAAGGGCTTTCCTTGTTTGTATTTCTCATTGAGAAATAAAGGATTGTAGCCATGAGAGGTTTACACTTACATACAGTAGTTATGAGTACCCAAACCAAAATGTTTTCGGTGGGGACTGGTATCAGACCCAACCAAACAAAACTAAATGCCACAGGGATACACCCTATTACCAGGAAAAGAAGAGGAGGACAGAAAGAGACAATGGGTGGAAAAAAAGGAAGTGCATGAGGGGTCAAAAATGTCAAAATAAAGCACCAGTGGGGAACATGGAGCAGAGAGATCAACAGCAAAAAAGAAACTGGGGGCAGAGAACGGTCATTAATAAAGGCTCTAAATATCTTAATTTTCCCATAGAAGCTTCCTTTCCCAATGGGATGACTGCTGGTGTTTATCACAAGACAGCACTGGGTGCTGCACTAGGATGGAGGGGACAACAGGGAGAAACTGGAAATAAAATGCCTACTCTGGGTTCTGCCTCTCCTTTTGGGCATAGAAAGCAGCATTACCCCTGAGAAGAGAAAGAATGAGACAGTGGTCCCTTCATCCTGCAATCCAACAGGAACCACAGGCCATGGATAGCCCTTCAATTCCATCAGATCACAGCATGAAACAGCCTTTTCATCCCCCTGTCCCAAGAGGCAGACACAGCCTTCCTGCCCTACTGAGGGCACACCAGTGGCAGAGTAACGTAACATTCTGTGGTGTCTCAGGCGTAATGCCCAGCTCTAACAGCCGTGGTGGGCCCTCAGCATTCCGTATTTCCCTCTTGGCTGAACAGCAATAATACACTACATGCAAAATTCCTCTCAAAATTACTTCTGCCTGCCTGTCAGCAAAGTGAGATCATTAAGTCTGACAAACATAGAGCACCGTTTTATCTTGATAAAAAGTGACCCACACAGACTGGTTAAGAGAGAGACCTAAAGCAGAGGTAGGATACGACATGGCAAAGTAACAACACACCACAAGTGGTTTAACTTCACTACTGAAACACAGTCTTTTCTAAAGAGCCTGTGCAGGATCAGGCCCTTTTCAATAATATGCCAGTTGTGTAAGGTCAGTGGTTTTGAAGCCACCTCTTTTGAAGTCATCCAAACGCATTCAAACACTGACAAAGTAACAGCTGTGCACTGGTTGTCTTCAGGATGACTCTTAAGCTCAAAATGGGGCTATAAGGCTGCTATTGCTACCTAACACCTTCTGCTTTTACCTGAGTTTTAAAATATCCATTCTCATCATTGCCATGACACCAAGTGAAAGGTTATTTGAGGAGAGAGAAGAGGGCAACATCCTGTCATTCCTGCTTTCTCTTTCATGGTAAGGAACATGCTGATGATGCCAGGAACTGAAAATTCTCCCTTTTGGTAGATTAATCGATTGAAGAGCTTTACAGTAGACCAAAAAATGGGTAAATGTTGTACTCACCGGTCTAACTCATTAAGAAATGTTCCCCATGTAGTCATAACGCAGGAAAAAGAAAGTTTGTAAAGCTTTTAGACTGCAAAAATGGAGCATTTACACGTTATAATTGTTTTCATAATAAAAAGGCAATATTACAAATATTTTTGAAATATGAGGATTCTCTCATGTGCTGAGAGACTTTTTCTACTGCCATTCTCGTGGATGTCACACAGCCACACATTGCCATCTAGCGTCCGGGGTCACACCCGCAATGACGCTGAGAACTTGGGAAGGATATTCCAAATTAGTTCACAATAACAAACACGGATTAGTTTTGTTTTTCACAAGTACATCTGATCTGATAAAACAATCACATCTAACAGATGACAAGGAAGATTTTTTTTTTGGTTCTTTTTTGAGTAGGACTTAAGAAATTATTAGGAGAAAGCAAAATAATATCTGACTATAAAGTAAACAATGTTGAACTATCATTAGTAGGAAATATAATCGTATTTAGAGAATATAGTAAATAGCACGTATTGTACCAGCATTTAGAAGAAGTTTTATTTGGTCTACAATGAGAAAAAGAGAGAGGAAAGGAGTGGGGAAAAGAGTGAATAACTAATTCAAATGATGCTCTGCTTTAAGGGCAAATTATTCAGTCCTTCAGGCAGAAATGTGCACAGAAATTGCACAGTTAATTTTGGACTCTGTTACACAAAACCCTCCAAGCAATACCCTGCTAAATTTGTAAGTATCAATCAAAAACTCCATTGCCTCCTTACAAAATAAAGGGTACTTGGTTGGAAGCAATTCTGCAGCAGTGGAGCACCCAGGAAAATGAAATTATCTTGGTGCTGCCAAACTCTCCTGTAAAATACCATTGGATTGGCTGCATCTCAGTAACACCTTGTAAGGTTTAGGAGAGCTCCATGCTGTTGCAGAGACTCAAAAGGGACAGAATCCAGTTTGCTTTTCCATGCAGTATTTAAGCTCCCCTTCAGAGTCAGATCCTACATGTCTGTGTCACAAACTAATGTGCTTTTTAATCCAAATTCAGAATAAAATTATTGACTCTGTTTAGTGACCATTATGAAGAACAAAACGTTTTTAGGGAGGGCTTGAACAGAGGGAACAGAAAAGTCTTAGATCAGTTTTGGGCAGATATAAAACTGCATCTTGAGGCTGCAGTTACCTGAAATGCTGCGACAATCTGTAGGTTTGCTGCTAACAAAGTGGGAAGATTCTGCTTCCATTTTTTCCTTCAGAGGGTCTGGAACTCAGTGGATCTCTCTGTGACTTGATTCAGCTAGTGCCCCAAAAAGAAAATTGATTCATTGTTTCCACTTAGATAATATACTAAGGTTGTTTATGAAAAAATACAATGTGTGTATACGGAGTGGGTAGAAGGGGAGGAATCAGGGACAGACAGCCCAGAAACGGGTAAATAAAAGGGAAGACCAAGACATTCCCCAGAAACAGGTAAATAAAAGGGAAGACCAAGAC